>JAAOAQ010000494.1:0-88432 GCA_013396025.1 Fusarium phyllophilum
CCCTCCAAACACCTTCTCTCTTCATATTTCTTCTCATCAATCACTCACCAATATCAACAAAAATGTCTGCTCCCGCTCCTCTTCGTCTGGGCTCTGTCGCCCCCAACTTCCAGGCCGAGACCACAAAGGGCAAGATTGATTTCCACGAGTTCATCGGCGACAACTGGGTCATTCTCTTCTCTCACCCCGAGGATTACACTCCCGTCTGCACTACTGAGCTCGGTGCCTTTGCCAAGCTTCAGCCTGAGTTCACCAAGCGTGGTGTTAAGCTGATTGGTCTCTCTGCCAACACCATTGAGTCCCATGAGGGATGGATCAAGGATATTGGTGAGGTTACTGGCGGCAACGTCGAGTTCCCCATCATTGGCGACAAGCAGCGCCAGGTTTCTCTCCTCTACGACATGTAAGTTCCGTTATGCATACAGATCGAATTTGGATTAAGCTAATGGTGTTCAGGATCGACCAGCAGGATGCTACCAACGTCGATGAGAAGGGCATCGCCTTCACCATCCGATCCGTCTTCATCATCGACCCCAAGAAGACCATCCGCACCATCTTCTCCTACCCCGCCTCCACCGGCCGCAACGCCGCCGAGGTCCTCCGCGTCATCGACTCCCTCCAGACCGGTGACAAGTACCGCATCACCACCCCTATCAACTGGGTCCCCGGTGAGGACGTCATCGTCCACCCCTCGGTCAAGAACGAGGAGGCCAAGACCCTCTTCCCCGAGTTCCGCATCGTCAAGCCCTACCTCCGATTCACCCCTCTCGCCAAGGAGAAGGTTCTTCCCTCCCAGTAAATTCACCCAGTTGCGAAAGGAAAAAAGCGGTTTAATATTATGATACCTTTGCAGATGAGCGCAAAATAGGACGGGGATTAGTACGCCATGAGATTGAGGTCTTGTGATGGAACGACCGGTCCGGAATAGATTAAGTCTAGATTTGAGCCATTTGTGATAGCTCTGAGATGAAATGAATGAAGAAATGATCAAACTATATGAGTCTATATCCGTGAAATCATGAGAACTCTCGTTCATTGTTGACACGTTCCACATGCGACGAGGTTATTTCTGGTCGCGGGGTTTCGGGCCATCGGCCACCGATACCGGCGTCAAGCTTTCGGGGTCCACACAAGCTTGTGAACCCATCATAACTTCGGCGGCAAGAAAGTCGGGCTGAGTATCATGACTTCAAGGAAGCGATTGTTCATCAAGCATATTTTTTTTGAGGTTGTGCGTACGCTTCGGATCTTGAGCTTTGAGGCCATTGTCCCTAATTACTTATCCTGCGTACACACGATGTCCATGAACTGTAACTGAAGGTGATGCATAAGGAACGTTGGTACGTTTACAGCCCTGTCAGGTTATTCTTAATGTAAAGGTGTATGAAATCGTGTATCTACCGCGAACGGAAGCGCTATCTCGTTGTACTATGCTAGGATCACCAACTCGCAGGACTCTATTTCATCGTACTCCAATAGTTTAAGCTCACTTCTTCACAAACTCAATCTTCCTCGCCAACCAACATCCAATCGTCACTCCAGTAACATCGCCCTTCTCATCTCGATGGAATACGAGAGTCCAATCCCCAGGAGGCTTCGCATCCATACCTCTCGGGTTCGCAAGAGCCCAGACATCCCCTCCAAGATATCTCATGAACTGAGCTGGGCTATGACCCAAGAACCCCTCAAACGTGCCGAACATGAGTCCACCTTGGTCAACGCAGTGGAATGTTGAGCCAATTTCCTCGGAGTAAAAGTCTCCCGTGAAAACTGAGTTGTCAACGGGTGTATCGCCAATCTTGAGACGCTTTGCGTTTAGGGTTCTGTTCTCCTTCAGGCGGTGAATGCGAAGACTGTCCCCATCGACCACAGCTACCATCGCACGAGATTCTCCGCGTTCAGGGTCCGTCAGATTGACAGGCTCAGCATAGTTGGCGTAGTTAACCACGATCTGCCCCTTTTTACCATTCTTGATCGTGACAGCCAATTGAGTGCCATCGTCAAGATAGATACCCGGCCAAGCAGGTGATGCATCAACAAGTGTAGGCGGCGGAGGCTTTTGAAGAGCCAAAGTAGTCTGGATGATATGTTCGACCAGTGTAGCAGCATCAGCTTCGTGATTGAACATGGCCACAACTGAAAGACGCTCTTCTGGGACATGGGCCCGATAAAGTCTGAAGCCACGGAGAGCACCGCCGTGACCAATTCCAGATACACTGCCATATTGACTGTGACCAAGACCCTGGGAGTATATCGAAGGAACACCGTCTGTGAAAGACGTAGGCTTGAAGATTGCGCGGTACCAGCTGGTGGGATCGAACAGGCTGCGATCAAGGAACGACTCGTAAGCGATCATGTCGCCGAGTGAAGCGATGATACCTGCATCGCCAGCCCACTCGATGCGGTTCTCCGCAGGGATATAACCTCTGTCCTCATCGCCCTCGTATCCAACGCAAGGTGGTGGGAGTTTCGCCGTGTCTGCACCAAGCTGAACAGTCTTCATACCAGCCGGTCCAAAGATTCGTGCATTTAGGAGATCTGAGAGCGACTCCCCGGTAGTAGCTTCGACGACTCGTGCTACGATGTTGAAATTGGTGTTGCAGTAAGAGTACTCCATGCCGGGTGTGAAATGGGTCGATTTGATCGTCTTCAACACCTTCTCATTGTGCTCAGCAATTGAGTAAGGATCCTCAGGCTTCGCACCCCAGAGTATCGTAATAGCCCAGTAGTCGCGAATGCCAGATCGATTGTTACACAAATGGTCAATCTTCAACTCTCCAGTCTTGGCAAGCTCTGGAAGAATCTCTTTCAACTTCTCCTCAAACTGCTCTTTCACATTTCCCTTCTCCGCCAACTTCGGCGTGGGGTTATTTTCCAGATCTGCGACCAGTCCACAGAGCATCTGTTTTGAGATTGAGCATATGGGAATCAGCGTATCGTCCGTCATGGGGATTCTGCGGTTGAAGTCGGCGTAACCCCAGACGCGCTGATCAACAAGGGCTCCATCTGAGAGAACGGCGACAGCACCACCTGGACCGCGGATGCGGGCTGGGATCCCCTTGAGGATATCCTGGACTATTTCCTTTGATACAGGCATTTTGTGATGATGTTGTTGGCGACGGTGAGTGCGGGGTTGAAATTGAGTGAGACCACATTATACGGGAGCCAGTGTCGTAATTGGAAGGTGGGACAACATGCACTTTGATAACACGGCCTTGGATAACATCGCGACCACCAAATATCGAAATGTCATCAGCCTCTTGTGGATAAGAGTGTATGATTTCGACGCAGTTGCCTCGTGAACTTGTTTGCTCAATTGCTAGGTCTGGACTGAGCTAACCTGAACTTATCAGATATCATGTTTTCTGCGACAACCCAGGCAGTCTTGTTTGCTACTTCATCTCGCATCCTCGCATGGGTTACAAATAATCGTATGAATTATAGCTCGAGATTGACCTACAGGCATGAAGCTCCAAACCGAGAAAGCCACCGCTAACTCGGAGCTTCGTGGAGCCGCCGATAAGCATAAAGATTGTCAATCATCCAAGTAACATCAACAGTTGGCACTATTTGCCAAGGATATAAGCCGTCAATTATATGATATACCATAAGAAGCAAATCAAATCCCTGCTATGTAGCAGGCTTCCTTCGAGGAGCCTGCACTTATCAACTGACCAAACCCAGTGTAGCCCATGGCCTCAGTTCCTCTTCATGGCTATGACCTCTTCCTCAATCAGCGTCGGCTTATTAACTCACCAGAAACATAATATACGTAGATGTTCTGGTCTTTGGTCACTGATCAAAATAGCTGTTCTGATTTGGCCTACAAGTTCATTCATTGAAGACATCAAGAGCTCTTAATGGTTCCTCAAAGACACAACGCAGATAGAGCATTAAAGCTCAACTCATTAGCGGAGGAAAACTTCCACTTCTACGTTATTCCACGACATAAAGTACCTCGAGGTTCATCAATGAATTTGCATCGTGTGCGTAGAAACATGCGAGAGCCAGTTCGTGTTCTATCCTTGTCATCTGCTTGATCATAATAGCGTGGCATAAGCAGCCACAACTACAGTACCTCATTCAAGTCACATAACACACATTATATATCTAGGTTATTGGACACTGAAACCTAGTTAGTTACCGGTAGTTTCTTGTCTTATCGCAAGTTTGTTGACCAGCCACTGACCGGACCAATATCCCCGCACATTCAGACATGGTGTCTTGGACTAGACCTAGAGAACGAACTTCGGAAAGGGGACAGATCCGCCATGGCGGCAGCGCGAAGATAATCTACGTGGTTATGGGGAGACTCTAAGCCTTTGAGTCAAGGTCCCGCTGGTGACATGCCGTTCCGTCTGCATCTATGTACCATTGGTATCATTATCTCGAGACATGCCTTTGTTATACGACCGGGGAAAAGAGCCCGGTCTTTTGAAGAGGTAATATTGAGAGAAAACATGGACTAAGACACGGATCTTAGTGATATGTTAGTACTCCTGACTCCGTAAGGTCAGGGGGGTTTCGCGATGCTTGTGAACGACTTCATGGCTGGCGGATCACTAATCACAAGTCCAGAACAGAATATCCTCAACGGACGCCGTTGGAATGCCGCTCTCTTGTATCCCCGCATTCAACTCTATCTGAATCTACGGCCCGAGCAGGTCGATTAACCTCAATCGTTCCAATTGTGGCTCCTCATGTTGTCATTCACTGATTTTTGGTATATGGTGTATGTTGCCTCTCAATGATTGGAATGAGCATTAATGCAAGGCACGAGAGATCCTTCTTGCAGTTCAGTGAGGGAGAAGAAATCCCTCAGGGCTGAGAACCAACAATCGTATCCGTACTGGCAAAGAAATGCACAAGGCAAAGTTTCGTAGACGGTAATACAGTCAGCTTTGGCGGAAACTTTGCGGTTCTTGCTTCGCCTCATCTAACGTTACAGGGAACTCAATCCTGGAGAGATCGTGGGCACAAAATGTCACTGTGGTTTCAAATTCGGGAGTAATCAAATAATAAGTGTTCATCCATTGGTTTTATGCGCAATTGACAATTTATGAACAAGCTAGACAAGTTGTCTCCTTGCCCATGTTGGTAGGTGATGACATTTCACGAACCCAGCTATCTGGGTTCAAAACAGGGGTCCCCTTGTCGCTGAAAGGCCCAGCTCCTTCCACTAGCCTTCTAGGCGCTGTCAATTATTTTTAGGGGGCCCCGTCAATGAACGCGGTTAGAACCTTGGGATGGTTCAGAATTGACCCATGACGGTAATTCTCCTTTACGATGATGTTTAACATTAAGGACGAAGCGATGACAAGCCGTTTCTATAAAACCTGGAGCTATAGTAATAAAAAGTGCTTGTTATTATTACCAGGCATTCATTATGTCGATCCCAGTTCTTCCCCCTGAACCGCGTGTTTGTGTTTGTGTCTCCATTAGTGCTCAGTCAGCAGCCTGAGGGCCCAGGCTAGGGGAGGAAAGAAAACTCAGGATCTTAACGCTTAATGATGAAAATATTAGGTTAACTTAGCCTAAGCTTATGTGACTCTTTGCTAAGTTTATTTTGACACCCTATATCAAGGTTCAGTGTTTTCTTGCCCCCTGAGGGGCGCCAAGGCAGTGGAGGAGGGTTGTGTTGGGTGATTCGCTTGCAAATGTGCCGCAGTTGGGTCGATTATGCAGTCGCTGGAATGGAGGGTATCATTGGTTGGTTCGTCCCAACTCGAAGCGCTTGAGCAGAATGTCATGTTACCTCGACTCCTGAATATCTACAGAGGTCGGTACCAAAAGTCTTTGCCCAAGACGACTGTGGCTCATGGACCCATTTTTGATAAGATACCAGAGATACATTTAATGAAATTACACTTACTAATCGCAATTAAACTATAGCGGCTACACTTAGTAATAAATTTAAAAGGAGTCCCTAAATAACCTGTAATTATAGGACTATTATAAGGCTCTCCCTCTATATCTCTCTTATCTGTTGTATATCTATGTACCTGACAGGGATTAGTAATTGTGGCGTAAGTCATCTTAGGCAAAGACTTTTGGTACGGACCTCCGTATCAACAGAAAGAAGACAAACGGAATCTCCCGAAGGGAAAAATGAAATATCTCCGCGGGAGTTTTATTTTACAACGTGGTCTATCTGAAACATTCCCCATCGAAACCCCTTTGTCGTCATAGTCGATCTCGTTCTCAAGGATTCGGTTCCAGAAGCTTTGTCGTGTCCCCTGTATCCGAAACCAAGCCTGTGCCAGGAGCTAATAAACTTTGGCCCAAGTTGACAACTGTCGACAGCCCCAGTGGAAGGGTCCATTACGAGATGGATGAGGAGACACGGCAAAGGCTGCAGATGCAGGAATTGAGCATCAAACAAACATAGAAACACTAAGTGTATACAATCAAAAGATACGAAACAGAATATGCATATCTGCCAAGTATTATATGCTGTGCTCTATTTGCAGCGTCACATCAATCACTCCATAGGCCACACTCACTAACTCACTATCTTTTTGAACCCCTCTCCTTAACTTTTGGTGTCCGTGCACTCAGCTGCCAAAGGGACGTCCCCCTTGTCAACTCCAGTATTTCCACCTTGACCTTGACACTGCATTGGTTCAATCCTCTTCCTCACGACTTCAGGGCCTTAGTCCCTGGCATATGTCGGCCCAGTCACCAAGGAGAAAAAAACAGACACACAGGAGAGGGACCATACATACTGTGTGCCGTGCGTGGTGCGTGCCACTCACTGCTCGCCTTGCATTGCATATCTGCAGGTGACTTGGTTACGGTTACGGTTACGTTTACGGCATCTGATTCTGGACTGGACCGTTCTGTTTCTCCAACCTCCTGAACCCTACCGCTTCCCTATCCGTACATCACCAGTTTTCTCTCTCTCTCCTTGCGACTCACACGAAATTAACGACCTAGCCTTGGCTTCCCAGCATCTACTGTACGTACGCCATCTTCCGTCTCCATCGTCTCCTCCTCTGTCCCTTGGCCCTTTTCGTCTTCCCTGGCCTCCACCGCGTGGCCCTGCCCTTGTCCTATCCTGTCTTGTCGTGTCCGTCCCGCCCCGTCCCTGTCGTTCTTATCCTCCTTTGGTTGACCATCTCGGTCCTGTCTCCAGACGGAGCCTCTTCCCCCGCGACCAACAACCGCCACGACTCTATCCGCCCGCCCGCTACTCTCCTCGTTTAGTGCTCCTTGTATCTCGTTGACGTGACCTTGACGAACGCTTCAGTCCTTCCACGTTTTCTGATCAGCGTCCGGCTCCTCGCAATCCCCTCCCTGGCCCTGCCCATCTGGCCTGGCCCTGTCGTGAAGTGACCTCGGGACCCAGTCTTTGGCGGTGACGCCCCTGTTCTCTTCTCACCGGATCGAACTCACGATCTCCAGCGCAACGTCTCGGGCGTTTCCATTGCCTTGGCTCCCGTTGTCTGTGGCCTGGGTCCTCGACTACTGCTGCTGTTGCTGCTTCCACTTCCTATTTGGTCAGCCCTTTGTTCAAGCTCCTTTACTCCTCCCCGCCCATCGCAAATTGTTGCACTTCAATCGCCTCATGTTTCGCTATTTACGATCTTCAAGCAAAGCATCATGGTTGATTCTCCAGAACTAACAATCCGTCAGGATTCAGCAGGCGACGAACCTCCTTCTCGTTTCCCCGATCTCGTTAACGACGAAAAGCCGACCGGCCGATATACCCCCGATCTTCTCGCTGGCGTTTATCGAGGAATTCGAAAGCTACCTTCAGTCAAGCTTTCGAGAAGTCCTTCACGGTTGCACTTAAAGAGCTCATCCGGAAGTCTACACTCCGCTCATTCCTCCACCTCGAGTGCACCCCCCGCAAGCGAAGCACCTCCTCAGCATGCTCGAAACTTGACCCTTCAGTATAGTCTGTCGAAGCCTCTACCGCGGTCGCCGCCGTATCAAGAATCTATACATCCCCAAGATTCGACCTCCCCCAATCTACCTAGTGTGCCAGAGGGGCAGATTCCTTCACCCAAGTTCTTCGATCCGTCACCTTCGACCTCACCACTACCGACACCGCCCCCGAAGACAGAAAGTTTCTTTGATAGTCGATCAAGCACCATGGAGTCGAGCTCTGCGCCACCGCAGCACCCATATGGCGCCCACGAAGCCAATAATAGCATGAGCAGTGTATCGAGTGCCTCCAGATATGACTCGCAAGAGCAAAGCGACGGCCTGAAACCCAGAGGTACTGGATCAGCTTCTGCAGGTCCCTCGCCCAGTGTCGCTCAGCGGGCAACCCCTGTAGGCGGACCTTCCAATGGCCCCTCAACACATTTGTCTGGTCTCATGTGTAATGTTCACCGAACGACTGGACGTGAGCCCCATGCCCTAGTCGGAGCTACAACTACCATCCTGGGCGACAAGCTCTATGTGTTTGGAGGCCGGATCCTGTCTAGAAGTCGACCTGCTCCTCTAACATCGGATATGTACGAGCTGGATCTGATTCGTCGACACTGGACGAAGCTGGAAACAACAGGCGACGTTCCACCGCCTCGATACTTCCACTCCATGTGCGCTTTGGGTGACACCAAGATGGTTTGTTACGGTGGCATGTCACCTGCCCCTAACCAGCCTCCTGGTGGCGACCAACAGCAACCCGAAATCACTGTCATGTCTGATATTTACATCTACGACGTCAATACCAGAGCCTGGACCTTTATTCCGACACAAGACCCTCCCCAGGGCCGTTACGCGCATTGCGCCTGTATTCTTCCTTCATCCGCCACCTTTTCTTCGCACCGCGCTCCTCTTTCTGCTCTACAACATAATCCTTCGACTGGCAACCCTAATGAGGGCCGAATCGGCATTAATATTGATGGTTCAGGTGGTGCAGAAATGGTCATTGTTGGTGGACAGGATGGCAGGAACAACTATATTGAGCAGATCAGCGTCTTCAACTTGCGAAGCCTGAAATGGACCTCAACACAGCCTCTGGATAGAAGCTGGGGCGCATATAGGAGTGTGACCGCCCCTCTTCCACCTTCAGTGGCTTCCAAACTCGGCCGACGACAATCGAACGGTATGCAACGCCATGATGGAGGTATCAGCCAAGAAGCTCGTGAACCAGGTGCTTCGATGTTGATTTACTGTAATTATAACTTCCTGGACGTTAAGCTCGAGCTACAAATCCGGGCGCCAGACGGTACTCTCACAGAAAGGCCTATGTCAGGCAACTACTCACCACCAGGATTGCGATTCCCGAACGGCGGAGTTATCGATACCCATTTTGTCGTCAGTGGCACGTACCTTACCTCATCTCGACAAGAGTATGCGCTCTGGGCTCTGGATCTACGAACCTTGACGTGGAGCCGTATTGATGCCGGAGGAAGTGTGTTCAGCCAGGGCAGTTGGAATCGTGGAGTTTTATGGAACCGCCGAAACACATTTGTGATTTTGGGCAACAGGAAAAGGAGTCTCGTCGATGACTATAATCATCGACGTATCAATTTTTCCAATGTGTGCATGGTCGAGTTGGAAGCATTTGGCTTTTACGACAATCCCCGCAAGACAAGCCCGCTTTCAGGTTTCATCTCAGCCAGCAGCCCTTATGCTGGGCCTGGTCTGAGTTTGGCGCGCAAAGCAGGATACACAGCGGGCGGACGATACCACTCAAGGGCGAGCGAGGAGCTTGGTGAGAAGTCATTCGCCATGCGCGAACTTGCCGATATGGATATCCTGTGCATTGGTGGCGAGCGTATTCCAGTCAACTCGAGAATCGTCGGACGACGATGGGGACCTTATTTCGTCCAGCTTCTACGGGAGGGAACGGCGACACAGGATGGGAGCGATGCCATGACCCTTAGATCTGGTCTCTCAAGCAACCCCTTACGCGCGTCGGCTATTACAATCACACCAAGCTCGAGGGTGGCAGACAGCTCATCCTCCATGATCAGCACCGTTGGCTCATCACTGAGCTCTTCTGGAGCCCCTTCAAGCACCGCCGCATCAAGTTTCACCACAGGCGCCATGAGCCATGAGGCCAACCCGA
Organism: Fusarium phyllophilum; assembly: GCA_013396025.1. Classification (NCBI taxonomy): domain Eukaryota; kingdom Fungi; phylum Ascomycota; class Sordariomycetes; order Hypocreales; family Nectriaceae; genus Fusarium; species Fusarium phyllophilum. The sequence goes on from JAAOAQ010000494.1 coordinate 10,028, forward strand.
CAAACATCAACGCGGCGCCTACACCTCACTCACTACCGCCAAACTCACGACCGAGATGTCTTTACCTCCCACACACACATCTTACGATCCAGGCGCTGCTTCATTTCCTCTACACGAGCTCTCTCCCACCTCCGACATCTCCTCTTTGCACTCCGCAAATTCTTTGCTCACTACTCCAGATCGCCCGACCGTACCGTATTGATGGACTATTGGAGGCTGTAGTTGAGCGACTTCACGCCCTACTCGACAGTCGCAACGCTGCGGCTGTTTTCAACGCTACAGCCATGGCAGCTGGCGGTGGCCGAGGCATTGATGGATCCCTCAATCCCAATTTCTTTGTTGGAACTCTGGATCCTGTGGGCTCGCCTACTGCCACTTCCGACTTTTCTCTGGGACACACCCCTGGCGACAGCTTCTCATCGGATCTTCAGAATCGTACAGAGGGCCTGACGCTCAACACCAATGTTCAGCAATTGAGCCGACCCTCCAGCGATGAGCTATCTGCTACAACAAGCCAAAGCGGATCAGAGTGGAGTTCTTCAGAGATTGGTGGCAGTGAACGCGATAACTTTGTGTGGAATGGTGAACTTAGCAGTGTAATTGGTCTACAGAAGCGAGGTCTTCGAGGCTTGATGGAGGGTAGGAGGATGAGAGAACGAACAGGCACAGCAGCCGGTGGGAACGGCATGGGACCAAGCTACACAAGCGGACAAGGCCAACAGCGTGTTGGTCTGGGCATAGCAGGATCATAAGCTGATCAAGGCGATTTATGAAGCGGGCTAGGGATGGACTAGGCGAAAATATTGTGACATGTAATGAACCCAGTCACGATCTGTAGAAGAGGTGGATTTTGTAGGAGCGTATATGAAGCATTGATGGACATAACACTTCATAGTAAATAGCATTATCATCACGTCTGATGAGTTCATTTGTTAAACACTTCACCAAACTTCGATCCTCTTTCATACGAACCATTCTTCTATACAACGATACTTAAAATCATGCTAATGAACTAACTATACAATGGGTATCCGATCTATATGCAACTTACAGTTTCACCTTTCCACCCTGAACCTCCCTCCAATCCTTTTCAGTGAAAGGCACATAACTCTCACCCTTAAGCCAGTAAATCTCCCCGAGACTCTTATCACCAGTCGGATCGACACCTGCTTCTCGCAGTGTATGTTTCTGCTGCTTCATAGTCCCCGTGATCTGTCCACCGCCAAGCTCACTCATGATTCTCAAGAACAACGGTCTCGCGAACTTGGGCAACTCAGCGCGCACGTGTGTCGCTATATCTTGCATTGTCTCTGCGGTGGGATCAGAGGATAAATGGACTGCTGCACAACCTGCTCTTCCGTCGTGATGAGGAAGCGATACACCATAGACGTTTGCTTCTTTGACGGAGGGGTGTTTACATAGTGCATCGCTGACCTCAGCGGTGGAAACATTCTCGCCCTTCCAGCGGAATGTATCGCCTATACGATCGTGGAAGTAAATCCGTCCGTCGCTATCCCATCTCACTACATCGCCTGTGCGAAACCAGGTATCGCCTTTACTAAACACATCGCGAAGAACTTTTGCTTCTGTCGCTGCGCGATTGTTGTAGTAGCCTTGGAAGCGGCCGAAGGGATTTCCTGATGGTAGACGGAAGAGCATTTCACCTGGTTCGCCAGTACGAGCTTTGTAGCAGCGTCCTGTGTCGGGATTGCGCTTGGGAAGATCAGTTTCCCAATCAACTTCTACTAAAGCGACGGAGAAGCTCATGATGAGGTTGTATACCCAACCATTGCGACCAATTGCGCCGGCGGCGTAGTCGTTTTTGCTAAGGTTGAAGGTCGCAAATGTGCCTTCTGTGGCTGCGTAAAACTCACAGATTCCTTCAACGCCGAAACGTTCTTTGAATTCGTTCCAGATATCTGGCCTTAGCCCGTTTCCAAAGGCGACCTTGACGTTGTGCTTCTTGTCGAGACAGTCACCTGTTTCAGGATCGTGCTGTGGTGGTGCGGCGAGCAAGTACCGCAGAGTCTCGCCGACGTAGAGAATTGATGTTGCGCCTGAGTCGCGGACTTCATTCCAGAAAGTCTTGGTTGAGAACTTGCGGCCTAGGGCTTGGGTGCTTCCTGAGAGGAGAGTTGCGCTGAAGGAGAAGATTGTTGCGGAGGAATGATATAGGGGCATTGACTGGGCTATTAGCTTGGTTTGAGAAGAAGGGGTGAGGACTTACGGAGTACATGATGTCACCTTTTGATCGGTCAAGGAGCTGTTCAGACATTGAGCCAGCAACGATCAACTTTCCCCATGATACTATGGCTGCTTTGGGCATGCCGGTCGTTCCAGAGGTGTAAATAAGAATAGCCATGCTTGAAAGGCTCTTCTCGGATCGATCGGAGTCAGGCGCGCGAACACCTTCTGTCGCAGCGATTTGTGTTTCGACTTCAGGAGTATGGAAAATGAAGCGAATGTCCTTCAGCTGATCACGAACATCTTGTCCAACATTCCCCTCGACATTGGGGTCCACGATACACAACTTCGTTGTAGCAGCCTTTAAGCAATGAACCAGCGAGGCTCCAGAGAGGTTATAGTTCAAAAACGCCGGCTTCGCACCAATGCTCCAAAGGCCAAGCCATACAAAGATGTACGAATCTGAGTTTTGAAAGTCGAGCGCAACGATGTCGCCTTTCTTGACACCCTCGCTCTTAAGCCACTGTCCATACTTCAACACCTGCTCGTAAACATCTTTATACGAAAGGCGTTTTCCCTCGAATATGAGTAATGCGCGATCAGAGGTTGAAGAGTTGGTGGCTATGTTTTCGAGGAGGTAGTATAGGTTGAGGCGATCGGTCCATTCGCGATAGTACATTCGTGAAGCGGCGATGGTTACGCAGCGCAGGAGAAAGAGGTCGTACCATGTTGAAGATCGGGCGTTGAAGTATGCTAGTGATGCCGCGACTGCGGGGGCGGCTATTGAAAGGGGGACTAAACCATTAGATTCTGTTCAAGTTTCAATTTGTTAGATTTACTCACGAGGCATTGTTGTTTCTGCAAAAGAAAGAGTTGACGATGAAGAAAGGGTCAAAGTCGCTTGACGTACGTGGGTCGATGGTCTGATAGCGATAAGACAGGACGGTGACGACAGCGCAAACTCCACTAAAGCACCGACGACCGAGAGCACGTTTATATAAACGCTATAAACTGCTTGGCGTTGAGTTTTGTTGGTTCATCAACGCTACAGTTTTCGCCAAGGGCGTATCAAGCAGGTTCAGCTGGCACTCCAATACGAGACAATTGCCCCATTTGAACTAGATTTCTGCAACCTTGTTATAATTGAGGTTGTAAGGTGATCATGATGCCTCGGCTGAAAATGAGGCGTAGCAAGTTGATGCGGGGAGGATCTGGGGAAGTTTGAGATGTCAGAGGATGTACTCCGTAGTAAACGATGGGATTGGGATTATGGATCGTTAATGGTACCTGGCGATCTGTTAACGATAGCGCCCGTTGTTAGATGCAGTCAGCACGGCCTTTGCAGGGGTTGATGTGTTGGATCGGCGCTGGAGGCAGTTGATCGATTACAGTGAATGGAAGGGCTAGAACGGTTATGAAGAATAGAGTTTGTTCTTTTGTTTAAGCTAAATTTGGTTCCATTGGTGAGGTTGCAAAGACAACGTTAGGGGCTTGGAGCGTTGTAAAGGTTGATTCTCGAGGTAAAATGTTTGGTTCTAACACTGGACGTAACAAATCCAGTTGGCTTTTCATACTTCAAATTACGGATAAGAGAGGAATCAACCTTTAGAACAGTAATTATTAATACGTGGAATGAATTCAGTTGAAAAGCAAGACGTTGTCCAACTGCAAGCTTGAATGAGCTACCACAGATGAAGATCATCGGCATCGGGCCTTAGACTCCCCGACCTCACGTGATATCGTGATGTCGTGTAGCTAAGCTCCCCATCCCTCCATGCATCGATCCAAATCGACAGGGAGCTCTGATAAGAGCCTCTTCACCATCCCCACCTCAACCTCTCAATCAAACCGGCATAATGGCGCCCGGCGACGTCAAAGACACTTCCGCGGCGCCGTCCGCTCCGCCCCCAGAGAAAGCATCCGATATTTACAGGAGAACCCGTATCGTCATCTCCTTTTGGTTGATAGTGCTGTGTTTAGGCGTGCCGATATGGTGGAAGACTACTACGATTTACCGAGCGAATCTTCCCCTCGATGGAATGATGCAGTGGGCTGAGGGGAAGGTGAGCAGAAACCTAGAATGGTGATATGGGGTTGGTGGCTAATGAAGGGGTAGGCTTGTCGTCCTGTGTTTCCTCTTCAGATCTCTGTGAAAGCGGATGCGCTGCAGGGGAACGAGGCGCAGAATCTTGTGCGATTGACGCAGCATGCTCTTGACGACCATAACGACTTCTCTGGACATCATCTGCGTCTTCAACTCGCTCCTAAGGGGGGCGCTTCACCTTCACCCGCCGCCGATGATGATTCCCACGTCGCCCTTACGATCCAACTTGCGCCTGGCGAGAGCAACTCTGCTACGTTAGATCCCGACTCGGCTGTTCTCAACATCGCATATCCCTCTAACGCAATCCCTTCCGCGTCGTCATCGTCTTCCGCACTCGCTACATACATCGCAAACGAGCTACAATCGACATTCTCCGAAGAACAATCCATCATTTCATACCTCCTATCGACATCCTCAGCCCCCGATGCGAAACCTCAAGGTTTGACCCCCGAGGTCGTCGATAGGTTGTCAAAGCGAACTACACGATCCCTACGATACTCGCCAACATACCATCTTACCTTCTCCCTATTCACAGCCGGCGCAGCACCGAGCACGTGGGATATTGAGAAGGCGATCGAGGAGTACATGAAGCCCATGCTTGATGTACTAGGCCCAATTCATAACTTTACGATTGACACTCAGGTTCAGCTGTATGCGACACCTGGTGCTCAATCGCAGGTGTTGAGTAAGGAGGACCTCGCATCTTTCATCAATGCTGCTGAATGGCCTCTATCTCCTTCAATTGCAGGCGCTCCGACCGTCAACTTTGTTATCTACATTGGCGACCAGAAGATTGGGCTTGATTCGGAGATAGAGACGTCACAGTCATGGATGTTTCCTCAATGGGGGAGTGTATACCTCCTTTCGCTCCCCGAGACAACGACGCATGTATCCAGTGAGACACTCAAGCAGCCAATGCTCACATTCACTGGACATTTGCTGTCACTCCTTGGTACGCCTCAATCCGGTTCCCTCCCATTACGACTATCCACCCTTTCCCGCATCCGTTCAGCAGATCTCCTCCTCCGCGCCTCATCAACCCTCGGTTCTCTCGCTCGTCTATCCCTCGCCCTCCCCTCAATCTCAATTCCCCACAGCGTCGCGGATGGAGTCGCTTCGACAATGGAGCATCTTCAACAAGCATGCGCCAGTCTTGGCGCTCCCTCTGGACTCTTGCACGCTAGGATCGCAGAGGAAGAGGCAGAGCGAGCGTTTTTCGAGAAGAGCATGGTTGGACAGCTATACTTCCCTGACGAGCATAAAATTGCGGTGTATCTACCGTTGCTGGGGCCGGTTGGTGTTCCATTGGTTATGGGACTTATTAATGAGCTTAGAGGGTGGATTAAGAGGAGGAGACAGAGGGCAAAGGATGCGGGAGAGAAGAAGGCCCAATAAGATTAGATTCGATATAGAAGATACCTGTGTATGAGCATTAATAGCATGTTTTCCCTTACTATCAGCCTTATATGAGGCTATCAAGCTTTGAACTTTTGATACAGAGGCTTAAACAGTGAGACCTTTATATTAGCAGATATAAATGTCTCACTAATATAAAGCTCCCACTGTTTAAGCCTCTGTATCAAAAGTTAAAAGCTCGATGGCCTTGTATAGGGCTAACGGTAAGCAAGGGAATAGTGTGTTTCTTGTTATGTGCTTCAATTGATTGTCGTTGTGATATTTACATGTAAGCCACGTGGTTGAGGGGTACTATTTTTACTTGTGATTATCCCGGATCTCGGCTCTTTTTCCCCGTCTGTGCGCCAGCTCTCTCATTGACGTAACGCCAGCTTGTCTTACACAATCCCATGTCATCCGCAATCTTTCCCATTTCCTGCTTCTCCAAACCCAATTGAACCCTCTCACCATGTCATGACACGGTCAAAATGCTTCCAGAACCAACACTCACACTAACCCTCCCCAGCATCCACGATGGTATCACCCTCGACTGTCGAATCTACCATCCTCTCTCACTGTCGGCGAACCCCAAAGCTCCAACATGGCTGAAACATGCTGCTGTGGTTGCTCATCCTTATGCGCCCATGGGAGGATGCTATGATGACCCTGTGGTTGGAGAGGCAGCTGCGCAGTTACTACGGAAGGGGTTTCTGGTAGGGACGTTCAACTTTCGGTAGGTATTCTGCTGCTTTGAGGGGATTGAAGTTGATTGTGTAGAGGTGCACATGGATCTGCGGGTCGGACTTCATGGACTGCGAAACCTGAACGAGACGATTATGCCACCGTCGTCGCTTTTGTTCTACACTACGTTCACGACCTCGATCCCTTCCGACCGCATATCGACAATACCCTCCACAGCGAACCCTCGACGCCGACCAGATTAGAAGCGCCAATTAGTCTAGACGCAGCTGTCACTTCAGCGCCTCGACCACGACCAATCTTGCTCATGGGAGGTTACTCCTACGGCGGAATGGTCGTAACGCTGATACCACCCCTCGACGCAATTCTCCAACCGTTCATATCACCCATCGCAGGCTCCGACGCCGCAGAAGTTCGACTTCGAGCTGCGCATCTTGCTGAGCAGCAGAATATCGTGCTTGCGAGTGCCCGTGCCGCAATGATGGAGGGGTCAGCGCGGGGGAGGAGTAAGCGAGGTGTAAGAATTGGGGGCGACGAGAGCGCGAGTCCACGACGAAGTCATTCAAGCGCAAGGAGGAGCTTTTCGCTGGATGATGAGAGGTTTAGAAAGGGTGTCCACGATTTCATCGCCAAGGCGAGAGCTGGGAGGCATTCGAGAAACGTTTCGCAGAATCCACCTACGACTGTCGTACCGCCTGAGCCGGGAGAGCATCTCCCTCGTATTACGGATCTCACCATGCCACGGCCTGCTTACCTCATGATCTCACCTCCCCAAGGTGTGGTCACACACCTGGCGACCATGTCACTTCTTCCGTCAGCATTGGTGAAGAACAAAGATCCGCAAGACGTAGCGGCTGAAGAAAAGCTGGTTAGGAATCCATCACTTGTCATCTTTGGAGATGAAGATGGGTTTGCACCTGTGGGGAAGTTTAGAAGTTGGAAGGCGAAGATGGAGGGGAAGATGGGATCGCAGTTTAGGGGGAGGGAGATTGAGACAGCGGGACATTTTTGGGCTGAGGAGGGTGTTTTGGATCAGTTGAGGGAGAGGGTTGGGGAGTTTGCTGATGAGTTATTTGCGGGATAGGAATTTTATGGGCGTTTTCTTGGGATGTTGGAGTAATGGACTAGGAGGCTTCATGGACAATTTGAATCGATAGTTGGTATATAACAAGGGACTGAGTCGGAAATGAGTAATGAATCAAGAGATAACATTTCAATGGCATGAAGCTGGTTCAATAAACACAATAAGAGTCAAGTTGATCCTTGGATTATCTATTTAGCAAGTTTATGGTAGAGTCATATACAGCAAGATCTTGTTCTAATAATTCTCTACTCCTGGTGCTCAAGCTCTTGCGTCTGCTCAGCCTTCTCAACGCGACGCTCAAGATCCTGACCAGCGGCAAACTTGGCCTCATCCATAAGAGGAACGAACAAGGGGGCCTCAGTAAAGAGATATCGCATCTCCTCAAGGGGTCGGTTGGCGGTCTCGGGGAGAATGGCCCAGAAGTAGATGGCGTTGGTGAAGTTGCAGACCTAAATTGTCAGTATGTGTAACTAGTGGGAGAGTAGAGGAACTTACAATGAAGAGGATGTACCATCTCCAGCCAATGCCATGCTTGTCATCAAGAGCGACAGAGGTAGTCTGACCGATCATGGTGTTGAAAGCGAAGGACATCATGGTAGCCACCGACACACCCTTAGCGCGGGTCTTCATGTCGAAGATCTCGGCGGGGATGATCCAAGACAAGGGACCACATGTCGCACTGAAGGAGAAGTTGTAGATCCATGTTACGACGATGAAGCCCCATCCAGCTGCACCACCACCAGTGCTCTTGGACCCAGGAGGGAAGCTAGCCAGAAGAACAGTTGCGATGATGAAGGTGATGCAGTTGAGGATGTTGCCGCCGATCAAAGGCCAGCGACGTCCAGTTCTATCAATGACGAGCATACAGATGAACTGAGCGACCAAGGCGATGACGGAGGAGATCATCTGGTATCGAAGGGTTTCGTCACCCTTGATACCGATCTTGGCGTAGATTTCAACAGAGTAGTACTGAATAGCGCTAACACCAGTCATTTGCGCAGCGACTTGCACAGAGATAGCAAGCCACAGACGTCGAAAGCACGACCTATCAGTGAAGAGCTCACTGTAGCTCTTGGCAGAAGCCTCATGCTCCATCGCAAGACGTTCCTGGATCTGATCAAACTCAGCGCGCACCCAGGTATCGTTGATATCACCATGCGCGTGAAGTTTGGCGAGTGTTTGAAGACCCTCGTCAGCACGGCCGTGGTCAATCAACCAACGAGGAGACTCGGGGAAGAAGAGGATCAAAGCAGCGAGGATCACGGCGGGGAGGTTCTGGATACCAAGGGGGATGCGCCATTGGCCTGAGTTGTCGTCGCCGATGCCAGTGTATGTTCCGTAGCCGATGGCTGTGGCGACGAGGGCGCCGATGCCGAGCATGAATTGCTGGAGGGCTGTTACACGGCCGCGAATGTCAGGATGGCAGAGCTCTCCTTGGTACACGGGGACGATCATGACGAGAAAACCGACGCTGAGAGTGTTAGTTTGTATCATATGGAGAGGTTGTGGGATTGGGGAGACATACCCAAGACCAGCGAGACAACGGCCCGCGTAGAGGTAGTTGATATGATCAGCAGCAGTCTGAAGACTACCACCCAGAATAAAGATCAAAGCACCGATCATGATTGTCCATTTTCTTCCGAGGCGATCACCGGCATAACCAGCGAACATGGCACCAAAGAAAGCACCGCCTGTGAAGACAGACACAACAGCACCACTACACTCATTAGCTTAACTCAACTCAACTCAACACATAAGGTGTAACGTACGTAGCATTGGGATCATCGCCAAACTTGCTCTTAAAGTTCCCAGAGGCAATGACCTCGGCAATTACACCAAGATCATAACCATAGAGAAGAGAGCCTAGAGAGGCAAACACGGAAACGAGGAACTGATACCACTTTGGTGGAAGAGCCATGATGTTGATGATGTGGTTTTATTTACTGAACTGGGAGAGGATCTATCTGGTGGTTTAGTGGGTGTATTTATACATGTTAGTCCAAGGTATCATTGCAAGGGGTCGTTCCGAGCACCCGAGCGTCGAGAGGGACTTTAGAAAAAGGATCATCGAGACCCAAAGCAAGTTTGAGTTAGGTACGACATGTTTCTTTTTCTCCATGGGGTGAGATAACTTTAGTTGGCGAAATATGGGGTCTACAGCGGGTCATTGCGGGAGAAATTGTCCCATGGGGATTTGACGAGGAGCGAAGCAAGCGATGTTCCCAGTGGAGTTTAATACCTTTCCTGTCAACGCGGAGATTATAAAGAAACCCTGCGATCCCTTCCGATTGGAGCGCACATAAAGTGCGGCTCTGTACCGCTACGCGTACCGGGTTGGTTTCTATGACTGGTGCGCAAAGGTTTTGGTTCACTTACACGTGTTAGGCGAAGAGAAGCAGACTCGACAGTGGAGAAGACTTCCGGACTTGGATCTCCCGGCCGAGAAGGTCTCATGCTGCGGAGGGAGAAACAAGCGCGCCAATGAGAGGAGGAGAAAGGTGGGCTAAGAAACGGTTTATACAGGGTTTAAACAAGCGCGGTGACATGTTGCGCCTGATGCTATTGTCTAAGGTGAGGGGTTCGCCGTACTTGACCGTTAGTATGGAGATGGCCATGCGAGAATCAGGCATAAATTGGTTGGCTTCTCTCTTCTTTACTCTGTCAAGTTTGTGAAAATATTGTTGGGTTATTCTTTAGACAACAGTTCAGAATGGCTACATTTACTCGCATTGCTGACGATGAGCGTCCCTCCATCTCAGTAGACCCCAGCGCCATCATCTCCAAGATCGAGGATAACATCTATGGCGGTTTCACAGAGTAAGTCCCAGCCTCACCCTCAGCTGATGAAATAGCAACCCTGACGTACGTGTTACAGGCACATGGGTCGCTGCATCTACGGCGGCATCTACGACCCCGGAAATCCCCTGTCTGATGAGAATGGGTTCCGAAAGGATGTCATTGAGGCCTTCAAGGAGCTTAAATGCCCTGTTGTGAGATATCCTGGTGGTAACTTTGTTGCTACGTATCATTGGCTTGATGGTGTTGGGCCTAGGGAGAAGAGACCTGCTAGGTGAGTTGCCTTCTCATGAGGAGTTGAGTGAGAGGCTGATGAAGCAGACCTGAGCTTGCGTGGATTGGTACAGAGACGAATGAGTTTGGTACGGATGAGTTTCTTAAGTGGTGTGAGGTTGTAGGCACTGAGCCTTACTTTGCCCTCAACTTTGGAACCGGTAAGTCTCACATTTCCCTCGAAGAAACATTTACTAACTGAGATTAGGTACTCTCGATGAAGGTTAGTCTCATCACACTCTCTCAACACCAAATACTGACTTCCTTAGCTCTCGCATGGGTTGAGTACTGCAATTCCGACAGACCAACATACTACGCCAACCTCCGTCGTCAAAACGGCCGCGAGAAGCCCTACAACGTACCCCATCCCCTCTCCTCCCTTCTTCTATCTCATCACTGACACCCTCAGGTCAAATACTGGGCCCTCGGAAACGAAATGTACGGACCCTGGCAAGTCGGCCAGATGACAAAGGAAGACTACGCCAAGAAAGCCTACCAATGGGCCAAAGCCATCAAACTCCTCGATCCCAACGTCGAGCTGATTCTCTGCGGTGAATCAGGCCACAGCTCTTGGGACGCGTATGTTATCAAGGAGTGTATCAAGTTTGACATTCATGGCCTGGGCGGAAGTACGACTGCTAGTCTTATTGATCAGCATAGCATTCACATTTACACTGCTAGTGAGGATCACTACAAGAACGCAACCGGTAAGTTCCCATCTTCATGTTTTGAGTAATGGAGATGCTAATAGTGTAGCCCCTCGTTCTGCTGAGCGTGCTATCGAGATCACAGCCGGTCTCATCGACCTCGCTCGCATCGAGAACAAAGTCCCCCCCTCCGTCCGCCGTCAAAAGATCTGCTTCGACGAGTGGAACGTATGGGATCCCGTCCGCGCCCCCGGCGAAGAAGGCGCCGAAGAGAAATACAACCTCTCCGACGCCCTCGCCGTAGCAATCTGGCTCAACGTCTTCGTCCGCCAGTCCAAGCACATGGGTATGGCCAATATCGCCCAAAGCGTAAACGTCATTTCTCCCCTGATGACCACAAAAGACGGTCTCCTCAAGCAACCGACCTGGTGGTCTTTGCTTCTGTACAGCAAGTACATGCGCGGCTCTACAATCGCTGTTAATGTTCGCGCTGGAGAGTATCAGGGCCCTACACAGCCGGAGTGGATTCGCGGTGCTATTGAGACACCGTGGTTGGATGTTAGTGCTGCGCTTGATAAGGATGGTGTTGTGAACCTTGCTGTTGTGAATATTCATGAGGAGAAGGACTTTGAGACGGAGTTGAGGGGGTTGACGGGTGGTAAGGAGGTGGAGGTTCATACTGTTAGTGGAAAGGACGTCAAGGTTGTCAACACTGCTGAGAAGGAGGAGGTTGGTATCAAGGAGTCCAAGTGGAATGGCGAGGGCTTGTTTACGTTCCCCAAGCACTCGTTTACTCTGCTGCGCTGGAAGCTGTAGACTTGGATCTAGAACAATAGATGTCAATTCATGATCTTTCTGCAATGTCAGTCTGTTATGTTGGACGAGTTAGAAGCAGTGACCCCTTACGAAAGCATTTACCAGAGATGCTCTCATGAATTAGGAATGAAAGGTTAGGGATCGAGGACGATCAGATGCCGTCGCGGTCTGAGCCATCAACTATGTCGACTACATGAATAGAGTTATTAGTAAAAGGCGAACATGGGCGACAGAAACGCAGGCGACAAATGAACGAGAGAGGAAATGTTTGAAGATGAGCGTCAAGGGCGGGTGTGGTGCTCTAGGCGGCAGACCAAAACAGAAGAAAGTTGACGCCGGAGAGCAAAGATGTGCTCGGCGCAGATACAGGACCTTGGAGAACACGAAGCTTCTTGGATGATGATACTCTTCTCTATCATCTTCTGGGCTATGCGTAGCACTGAAGATGGCGGCATGCCTCATCTTTGTACCCGGGCTATCCGCAATGTAGATGCGATTCTTCATCTTCTTTCGCTCCAAGTCCATACGATTGATATCGTCGCGGGCGAGAAACTCATGCGGGAGCGAATCTGGGTCAATGACGAGTGTTTCGGTAATGGCAAAGTGTGTACAGACCGCCGAAGGGCGAAGGCGAGCATGCTCGTAGATGCCAGGATATGAGGTGACACGAGACCGCGCCCTCGCTGAGCACCGCTATAAATGCGACATGTGTACGATCTTATTCACTTCGATTGTGAAACAAAAGGAACATCTCAATACTGATCTACATTAGCAGAAAGCTGCTATACTTCGAGCCAGTTAACTAGTTACAATCACACGACCCGACCTCTTCTGTACCGTCTGTCAAGTGCAGAAAGACAGCCCGCCTCGCTACCGATGGCATATCAATGGACCCAGACATGCGAAGAAGCTTCGTGTCTTACAAGGTCCTATTGCTCCGCCGAGCATGACCTCTTAGCTATTCGTCACCTTGTTTCGATGTCTTCTTGATATTTCCTCCGTGCTAGGAGAATATTTAGGTTATATGTACTAAATTCATCCTAATTTTATTGAACTTTACAAAGGTCATCTAAACTTAGGCCAGAAACTTACATCGAAGTCTTATTTCTCCTCTTCTTTGATCTCCTCTGTACCATTCACAAGCGTCTCCTTCTTTTCTCCCTCACTCTCAGCCTCAATAACATCATTCTTAGCCTTCTCCATTAGCTTCTGTTGCTCCTCAACCCACTTCCCGGCAGCATCAACAGCCCCAATCGGATCCTCGTGCATAAGTAAATACCCCTGGATAGCCGCCGGACTAAACACCAGCGAGGGAACTAGCCTTGTAAATTCATCCGCCAACGCAGCTACGGACTTTGTTGTGTCCACAGACTTCTCCGAAAGTTCCGTCGCTTGTTCAATCGACCCAACCTCATCGTGGGAGGTCCCGTACATCAGTCTGAATAGCTGAGTGATTGTTTCGGACGAAGCAAGACCAAATTCAACGGAGAAATCGACTCTTCCGGGGCGCAACAAAGCCGGATCAATGTTTTCGGTGTGATTGGAAGTCATCACCAGGACGCGACCCTCCTGTGCGCCTACACCGTCAATAACGTTGAGTAAGCCTGACAAAGAGATAGGTTCACGCATAGGCTTCGGCGGCCCGTTGTTTGCTTGGGTCTCCTGCTTCTTGCGCTTGTTCGTCAAGCCCGCTGCATCGATATCCTCCAACAAAACAAGGCAGGTCCTAGGTAGGTCACGAAAGAGCGTTGCGAGACTATCTTCCGAGAGGTTAGGCGAGCTGAGACTAATCATATAGATGTTGAGACCCATAAGACCAGCAGCAGCAAGCGTCAAACTCGTCTTTCCTGTGCCGGGCGGGCCTGAGAAGAGGTAGCCTCGTCGGTAGGGAATACCCCTCGTGGCGTACCAATTCTTAGTGCGAGGGTTCAAGTATCGCGAAAGATCCTTGATGAGGCTCTGCTTGATGGCCTCGTCGAGCGCAATAGTCGACATAGGCCGGGTTGGCTTGGACATACACTTTGTCCAAGAGAGTTCGTCTCCAAATGATTTGACGGCTCGATAGATGCTTGTGCGGCCTCGTTGTTTCTCGAGGTATTCGATGCGCGCGTTGTAGATAATGCGCTTGAGCACATCGGCGCTCCGACCGAGGCATGAAAGCTCAATCTTCTCCGGGCGTCGTGAGAAAGGCGACGATTCCTGGCTTTCAACAGATCTCGTGAAGGAGATGAGGCGATTCTCATGCATAAAGAAATGCGTGCCCACAGAAGGTGTCCAATGCAAAGGCCTCGCATTGTAGAGAGAGATCTTGGACCTCAATTCATCAAGACTAGCAGTCGGATCAACATCATCAACATCACCCTGATTACTCGGCGACGGGATCAGCGAAAAGGGCTCATGATCAAGGGTGCTCGACGCAAGAAGCCGATGGTTATTGCGCGAGAGCTTATGCCTCGCAACCCAGCTCATGACATAATTAAAAATCTCATCGTGCGCTTTAATCTCGACGCTCGAGATGAACTGGGACTTTGCAGCGCTGCCAACGGCTTGGAAGAGATAGGGTGTGAGGTAGAGAAGGAATGCGACGGATGGGAGGGTTGTGCCGCCGGGGAAGAGGGATTCTACTAGGCTGCTGACTGAGCCTAGGGCGAGGATGCTCTTTGTGCTGGGGGATGTGGTGTTGGTGGCCATGATGGATGATGTTGAGAGGGGTTGAGATCAGAGGGGACAAGGAGGTGATTATATATTTACTCTGGCTGCCTTTTTTCCTCATTTACTCACTCATTCACTCGCTCGATGCTCGGCGCATTTTATACACTGCCTCTTTTGACGTAGGTTGGCCAACAAGTCTCACCTGCATAAGGCGATGCATCACGATCAATTGACCCCTGAGGTGACAAAAGAAACCGCCGATCTACCCTGAGGTTTGTCAAAGCTCTTACAAGTTGAGGACATTTCCTTAGAATTCTTGATAAAGAACAAGTATAGAAAATATACTCTTCTTTTAATCTTCATTTACCTAATCTTACTTATTCTATATACATGTTTCACTGAATCTATATAAATATTGCAACTTCTCAAGACTTGGGTTTCTGTCACCCTTTGTCGTCCCATCCAAAGAGGCAACCGTTAATGCAGCTGACCAACGGACCTGCATCAACAGCCACTGTGCCTTACCACAAATTGTCCCTAAAGTAGTAGATCCCCAAGGTCAGTAGCCCACGGTTTGCCTCTTTTACAGAACCATCAAAACCATTCCGGTAACTTGCATTGGATCCTTGCTGATCGCAGCAGAAGGGGGTGTGCTCTGCTATGGGAACCCCACTTCAGAGCATCACAAGCTGCCTGTAAGTGGAGTTTAGGCAGATGAGGGGTGTTGAAGAACTTGGTCAGCCTTATCATCGCAGTTGAACAAGACTGGGATGCGATGCGATTAATTGGTGTGCTCTTTGGAGATGGTGTTTTGTTGTCTTGGCGGAGTCATTTGCGTTGATGCCTACCCTAGGGCCACTGGCGAACCAGACCTAACCAGCTCTTTAACCACGCAGCTAACGGTGGGCTCCTTCGAGATGGAGTCATAAGAAGTGTAACATTGCTCGCATAACATCTGGATCTACATCTAGTTACCTGATCACAATGCTCTATGATACTTTGTGCTTTTTAAACATTCTACTTTTTTTTCTTTAGCCGCCAAGAAACGTTTACAATTGACCCGCAATTCTCTGAGCTGTCTGAAACACGTTTCAACCTCTGAGTTTCGCTACGTCATCCCTTCTATAACCGCCATGAAACATCGTCAACCTCATAACGCGTGGACCTTATGCCGCTAATGACAACACCAACAATAGTTTACTTCACAGTTCAACAGGCGAACGCTCAGTAGTGTAAGAAGAAAGAGAAATTAAGAATGGTATTTTCCAAAACACGTGTGGTATCGGCTGGCTTTTCAACCATGAGGTCTCGCAACGCTCGCTCCATTCAACAACACCAAAACACACTCAAACCCCTGACCATAACCGTATAGAAGGGAAAGTCCCAGTACATTAACACAATACGCGCTCAAGTGCGCCCATACACGCTTTTCATGATTGTCAGATCATCTGACTATGATACATTTAGGTCGACATGACGTGATCCAGCACGGCATTCGGAGAGTTCTATCATCTCAGTTAGTTAAACCGTTCATCCCTTGACGAATCGAGATGGCTTACCTTGTTGACTTCACCAACCATATCAACACCGCTGTACCGCAACTTATACAGCAAGTTATCCAGTCCCAGAGGACCAAGCCTCAGCAGCGAGGCTATAAAGCTGTAGTACTGCACGTTTCGACAAACTCCCCTCTCCTTATCCTGCAGCTGCTGAAACTCAGCATACTCCTTCTCAAGCTGTCCTCTAATCTCAATCTCCCTATGCGTCGCCTTTTGAAATTCCTCCTCGATTTCCTTTTGTACATTGCGTATCATGGTCTCGCAATGCTGCAGTCTTGAATTGGGATGCAGCGAAGTTGGTCTGTATTCATCTGATTCTGGGTGAACATTTCGTCGTTCAAGGTTTTGTTTAAAGAATTCCAGGCTGTCGATGATTTCTGCCTTTCTTGCCTGGAAGATCTTGAGGTCTTCGCACAGGGCTTGGAGTTTTCTGTTGGGGCCTTGTGTAGCTGCCATGGCGGACTCTGTGGCTTGGACTTTGGTTTTGGAGGTTGTGAGGAGGGGTGTGAGTTTTTCTCCTTCTGATTTTTCTTGGAGTTCTAGGAGTTCTAGACTTTTGATGATATCCTCAGGAGTTGACTGTGGTTGTGGCTATGATGACGAGTAAGTTCGCGTTGACTATAAGTTTTCAAAGATGTTATACTTACCGAGTTCGAGTTTGATTCTGTGGCGTTTTCAGCAACAGGTTCGTGGACGGGCTCGTCAGAGTCGATTTGCATCTCTGTTTCTACCGACTCTCTGACGTGAGCTTCAGGCCGTTCAACAGTTTCAGAAGACTCATCAGGCTGAGGTTGCACCGAGGGTTCAGACTCCATGCCTTCAGCCTGCGGCGATGGCTTTGATTTAGGGGACTTGCAGTCCTCTCCCTTATCAGCGCTGGAGCTCCTGTATTCAGGAAAATCTGAAACTGTTTCCACAAACATAGAGCCATCTTCCATCGTCGCGTCCACTTCATCTTCGTGGACGGTCGGACATGATGACTCCGCACGTGTCGCCCCTGGAGAATCCGCCGTGACCGTCGTGACACTCGACGCCCTCGAAACAGGAGAGGACGCCGACGCGTAGTCGGACACGACTGTTGAAGAAGACGGCGCCGGAGAAGCCCGTGACACAGCAAGGGGTGTCTCCGGCGGCGTATCCACAACCACGACCGGTGTCGCGGCGGTATTCTCACAGGGAACAGACACTTGCTGTTGCTTCTTTCCTTTCTTGGTATCAAGCTCATGATACCCGAGGGCATTGCTCAGATCATCTCTGTTGAGCTTTGGATTGTTCTTATCCCGTTCCCTCGCTGAGCGATACAGATGGAGCTTGAGATCACGACAACTATCGCCGTAAAGATTGTACTTGCCCTGGTACCCCTTGGTCAGATCCCGCAGGTCTCTCATCATGGTGACAGTCCACCTCTCGGGCTCGAAGTTTTCAGTCCAGTCCCATGGCCACTGCGTCGTGAGGATCTCGATGTCTCTTGCGAGGGTCATGCGAGGATCTGGAGGAGGGGCTTTCTTGTCAAGCTTCATCCTGATCTCTTCATCCGATAGAGGCTTGGGGTCAGATGTAGATTTCAGTCCTCTCTTGATGCGTGGCGCATATGAATCCTTACTGCCGTAGGGTCTGCCTATACGGCGACGACGGGAAGAATCACTGGCCATTGCATTAGACATTGTGCAGCATGTGACGAAGTTGCAGCTATAGATGACTTACTCTGAAGGGCATTTTCGATCGCCAGTTGTTGGAGTATTTATACTCTCGCGTTGGTACGGGTTATACCATCTTTCTATATAACTCCACCATTCTCGAGACGCGTCAAAAAGGAGGTCGTGATAACGGCTGCAACCCTCACAACCCTAGCGATCAGCTAAGTATGACATCAATATAGCATTCTAGACTTACTCTTCACCAACGGCATTCTCCCATAGCGCTGGGGTTTGAGACAGATGACCAGGCTCAGAGCCCAAACAGTGCTGAAAAACGCCGCTTTATTCGTCTCGAACCAATATTTTAATGCCTCTTAGTTAGTTAGTCCATCCACTAATCAAAAAATCAGAAACCATTAAAAGTATTACCCAAAGAGGCAATACTTCACGTCGAATTTGGAGATTCGACACAGTGTGTCAAAGTGGGGTAATAGAGTTTCGAGTGAGCTGATGATTGCGGTGAGTTTGATTGCCCCCGCTATATAGCGATATTAGCAGGAATGTCTTGGTTATTTTGATAAAATAGAGACTACTGTCTTACACTAGAATTTCACGGGCAGCTAGCGCGTTGGTGTCCGCGTTTTATTTGCTTCCCGAGACATGCCCAGCCGTACAGTGTGAGACTGGCTTGTGTCTATTGGAGGAAGATCAGTTGACCAGTTGATCAGTGACACTAGCGGTCTGGCAAAAAGAAAAGAAAACATGATAAGAAAAGAGGCCTGAGCGAAGCACCCAAAGTATGGCGAGAATAGGAGGAGAGAAGAGAAAAGTAGATGACGTTGTGGAGCATCTTGCGGGCGACTTGAGCTGGCTGAATGTTCGATACAGTGTCTATGTCACTGTGCAGACCAAAACTGGAGAGTGCCGCATTTTTGGAGACGCCGCGATAAGCGAAGACTCATGATCACCAACCTTAGCACGAGATGCACAGGATGGTCAGCATAAACCAAGTTATGCTATTCCTCAGCCTCATTCATGATACTCTCCGCCATCTCAACCAACTCAACACCATTCCCCTCCAGTCTCCCCAATAACTTCGCCATCCCACCAGGCCCCAACCTCACCAACGTCTCAACAACACTGCAGTGTCTAACCTCCTCCAGAACCTCTTTCACACGTCCTTCCAGCCTCTTCTCCTCATCCTCCAAGTCAACATCCCTCTGTTCAATTTGACCCAGCTCTTCTAAAACATCGGCGTTTGCCTGCGCAATTAATTTATCGCATTCTTCGAGCTGTGACGTATACTGCTGTAGTGACTTTGTGAGATCATCGGCTTTCATCATTATTTCCTCGTGGTGCTGTTCCACAAAGTTTCGGGCTTTGAGGGTCTTTTCCCGTTCTGTTTCGTAGGCTTTCATGTCGGAGCATAGTCTGTCGACTTTTGCGTTGATGTCATCTATTTGAGTCGCTTCTTTTGCTTGGATTGAAGCTGCGATCTCGCCCAGTGATTTGGTTACCTCTTCGAGCTCTTTTTGCTTTTGGGCGTGCAATGATTGCAATGAGTTGGTGATATCTGTGATGGTCTGTTGGCGTGGCTCGGTAGGCTCCGCTGTTCGTGCTCGCTTCGGGCTCAGTGAAGGTGAGGAGGGCGTTCTTGATCGCTTTGCAGGAGTAGCAATGTCGACATATCCATCATCCTCATCCTCGTCGTCAAAAAGGTCATAGCCTGTATAGTCTAGCCACCCATCCTCGTCTTCTTGCACGACCATACTGGGCTTCAATCGTGTCACAGTTGTGTGTGCAGCATCGCGTCTGGCATTATCACCAGCAGCGAAATAAAAGCACGCGTCCCGGACATCGCTATTCTTCAAATGCGGGCGCCGTCGATCACGCTTCATAGCGCGTTCGCGCAGATAATTCTTGACAAACTGAAAGTCGTTCCTATGCTCATCCGCTGGGAAGACTTGGTGGATAATTCTGAAGAGCTTCCTCATACTCTCCACAATCTCGATGCCCCATTTCTTCGGAACGAAGCCTGCAACCAAGTCCCATGGCCACTGGCGCGAAAGAAGGTATACCGATCGGGCGGCATCGCCTACTCGCTTTCCCATTGTGGATTTCTGCATTCGCCAGCCCAATCTTAATGCGATGCGCTCATCGGACATTATGTGAGAAGCAGCACATGCAGTGCTGCGAGGCCGTCCACGAGGCTTGGGTTTTCTGCATAATACGGATGTTGACGACTTTGGCGGTCGTCCCCGACGCTTTGGCTGAGTGGAGGGAAGCATCGCGACAAGCCCAATTTTTGTATCGGCGAGTTCATCATGGTCGATTGTCTGCGAGCGGCGAAGACTCCGGCGCGTCGCGCAAGTCATTGCGCGCTCGCGATTGTGCTGGCAATGGAAGCTTTTTGGAGAAGGGTCAAGTTGATAGATGGAGGTCCCCTCATTAGGCCTGCCTGGCTAGAGGCTGAGGTGCCTACGGTACCAACTGAGTCAGACAACTTTCTGCATTCTGACCCCTATAAATATCAGCCACCAATTTTATTTCCTCAGCAACCCGGCAGTATCGAATAATTTCAGTCAAGGTGAGACAGGTAAAGAAAAGAAAACCGTCAGATCATGGTTTGAGGATCAATATCAGTTTGTGAATTCACTTTGTTATCAGATGAATGCTTTGAACCGTGTTAGGTGCAGTCCGGAGCTAGTTAGCGTCTTGTCTTAGTGGAATCTACTGTGCTAATGATCGTGGGCAACGACTAACACGGATGAAGTCAAGGGACCAGAAAAACATCTTATCTTATCATCCTTCAACAGGCAGAAAAACAACAATGTCATCTGTTGTAGAACAACCTGAAACATGCCATCTGCCTCTCTCCACGCCCAGCGACCTCTTTCAAGACCCTTCCAAGCGCTCTTCTTCTTCCATTCTTGTACTTCCTCTCCCAATCTCCAAGCGGCAGTACATCTCCCCAATCAGACATCCCCAGACCTCCCAAAATAGACACACTAAACCACTACAGGCGTCGCCTAATACCTTTAAACGCGCGCCTCCAAACACCCGTGGCCAATTACACGGCCCCCTTCATATCCACACTACCTTATTTCTGGAGTCTTCTCAACACCAAGCCCTTTGTATCGTCTCTCTCTGCTCTCTGCTTTCGCTCAGCTTGTGTCTTTGTTTCATCTGCCGGTGCAACTATGATGCGCATCCTTGTATTCCTTCCCGCGCTTGTGTTGCGCTCACACCATGCAGAAACCCCGTAGTAATTTCCCCAGGCGCCCTCATGGATCATCCACAGATGCAAATCGGGTGGTTCTCGAGATCTGTGTTCCTGCTTTTAGCTTTCTAGCTTAAACAATTTTCTTGCTTGTGCCCTGGGACATAGGGCGCTTGCTCAAACTTGGTTGTACGGATGAACCTCTCTCTCCACCAAGATATCTCCATCTCGACTGTAACCGCCCACTGTCTTAACCGCCCATGGCTCTTCCAAACAGCCGCTTTGCTGAGCCAATATCAGCAACCCATTCATGAGAAACTGCTTCTTTCAGACACGAATGTGCTGTTTCATTGTCTCTGGATCTTGTTTCAGTCCCAGAGCCGCCCACCTTGAGATTGGTCTTTGTCCTCTCCTCGAGACCTTAAAGCTGCTTCATATCCGGCCTTCTAAGGACCTGTTCTCCATTCTTCAGACAAAACATTACTTTTCCATCTTTCCTAGGTTCAATTTTTCCTTTCTTCTCTCGTTGTGGTTCTATCTTGGCGCTCTCTCATCTGTCGCTTCTTGACCCCGTCGTGCTTTAGCTTTTCCTTGACCCTCTCTCTACTACACTTGGACTTCTCGCTTGGACGAGGATCCGTTTTCTTTTTGGGCCGTCATCTTCAAGACCGATCAAGCATTACCAGGCCGGTTGACCCGGACCTATTCCTCTTTCTACGCTTAATCCGTAATCTTGTTACAGGATTCACCTTGTGAATCCCCTCACTTCTCGTTTCTACACCCCCACTACTCTTTCTCCATGATGCCGAAACACTCTCGAGCTACGAGCTCATCTCAGAACCGCTACAATGCGGCTATCCCAGTCTCTCTCGCCCCCTCTCCCATGTACAACCAGCAGCGCATGACCATGCCCAACTACTACGGCATGGGAACGACTGCTTCTTCTTCTATGCCTCTTCAGTCACAACCTCAACAACCTACATACGAACCCTACGCTACAACCTCCGCGCCGCCAGTTTCTGTCCCTGCCCCTGTTCAGACCAGACCCAGTTCGGGTGCCTGGGGAGCTGCAGATGACCAGCAACTCCTCACTGCGAGGATGCAAGGCCAGAACTGGCAACAGATCCAGTCGAATTACTTTCCCTCCAAGACTCCCAATGCCTGCCGCAAGCGTCATGAGCGATTGCTGGAACGCAAGGGTGCTGATGATTGGGATAATCTCAAGCTTCAGCGTCTGGCTAAGGAGTACATGGCTATGAGAAAGGAGATCTGGAGTGGTCTCGCAGCTCGAACGGGCGAGAAGTGGAACGTAGTCGAAGCCAAGGTACGTGATCACCTTCGCTCCTCTTATGAGAACATCTACTAACATAATCTATAGTGCATGTCGAATGGCCTCAAGAATCTGCAAAGCGCAGCCCGCGCCGCAGCCCGCCGCGACCGTCTCGAGTCCGGCGCTCTCTCAGGGTATGACGACGACAGCGGCATCTCCGGCATGGGCCTGACACCGGTTGACGAACTAGACGCATCCTATAGCAGCCCCGAGACCACCGCCTCGTCCGTCGTGGCCTCGGCCAACACGTCCTTCCAGCAGCTCCAGCCTCACCACATGGCCGCCGCCGTCCAGTACAGCCTCGGAGCCTATGCGCCAGGCTACGGCGGTCACGGTTACTCCTCCAGCGTGAGCTCCCAAGCGAGTGCGGGCCATCCCTACGGCCACCATGGTCACAGCCAGGGGAACAGCCCGCAGTACATGACGCAGCGACCGCAGAGTTCGGATATGGGCATTGGGAATCTTATTAACCGTCCAGGAAGAGGTGTTTAGCCTTGCTCCCTTCTCTCTTTTACACATTTGTTTCACGACTTTTCAACAAAGCCTCATCGGAGGCTCTACCCAACCTCGCCGTCCATTCTTTTTGTCAATCCTTATAATCCAGCATACTGCATGGCGAACAGCAAGGGTTCACGCGGTGTTTGGCGCTCTCAAGGCAGTTATAACGACGATAACGCAGGATATTTTGCTCTATGGGACTTACTTGCTTAATGTTTTTATTAGTATTCTTTCTTTGTCTGCTTGTTAAAATGGTGGTCAGGAGGAGTGGGAATGATCATGGCACATTTCCTTTGTATAACTAGAGATAGAGATACCACGACATGAGGTGCATGAGGATCTAGCAGCGCATTGTCTTTTGCAACCTATTTATGCATTCGCTTTGAAGAATTGTTTCGTCTTTCGTGGTTTGCTATTAACAGCATCTACAGTGGTGATATGAGTGAGTTTCTTACAGTTGACAAAACCAATGCGACAAATCTATTTCTCATAACAGATACAATTGTTGTTACATATTCATTCGTTATCCTACACGTCACCGCACAGGCTTATCGTGCTGCAACTGGCCATTGGCACTCTCCGCAGCCATGCTCATCATCTCGTCCAGTTCCTCCTCCTCCCACTCTCCCTCCTCTTCGCCAAAAACACTCCTCCAGACTCTACTCCACATGCCCTTCTTGTGTAACAAAGCCAGGATCATTATCCCAGGGAGATGCCATACACTCGCCCAGAAAAGGCTTCTCGCACTGCCCTGGTGACCCTCAAACCGCCAGAAGCGCACGGCTTCTTTGATGAGCCAGGCGTTTATTGGCAAGCTCGTTACGGCGAATGACCACTCTGTTACTCCTGCGGCGCAGAGAGATACGCATAGGGGAATGAAGATGAAGCTGTAACGCAGAGCAACTCGGCCGTTTCGTGCGGGATTTGTCCATGCTAGCATTCGAAGACCGGCCTTTTTATACTCTTCGCGAATGGGCCAGCTGAGCGCCATGAAGTGGGGGAATTGCCATGCGAATAAAAAACCAGCCATAACCCAGCCGCCGATGGATGAACCGTCAGGGGAGAACAAAAGCTCACGCCATGAACCGTCCTTTGTAGCAGTCTCGCCAGCAGCCGCAGCCCAGCCCATCAGAGGAGGAATACCGCCTACCACCGCGCCGATCCAGGTATTGAAAGCCGTCACAGCCTTGAGAGGTGTATACATTCCAGCGTAGATAACAATATTGGCGAACCCAAGTCCGGAAACAGTGGGGTTGACACCAAAATACAGGGCGCCTGTACCCAAAGCTCCAGCCAAGACCGCGAACAGAACCGCAGCCCTTTGAGAGATGAGCTTTCGTACCAGTGGTCGGTTTCGAGTTCGAGTCATCTTGGCATCCGTCGAAGGCTCATAAAGCATGTTTAGAGCATTCGCGCTAGAAGAACATAGTGTCGTGCCGATCGTGAGGAATAATAATGTTAAAGGACTCAAACTCGGTGTCTCGGTAGTACTCGGCGACAGCATTTCGGGAACGGGGTATAAAGCGTATGTAGCCATGGCGGTAAGGACGACAAGCATTGTTAATCGGGGTTTCGAGAGGGAGAGACATGCGGAGAGGTGGCGGCGGAAAGAACTCGTTTGCGAAGCGGCGTGTGAAGCGAGGAGGGATGAAGCATCTGGAGGAAGTGGTTTTTCGCCTCGAGCTGCAGCGGCCGCAGCTTCAGCAGCAGCTTTCTCCCTCCGTTGAGCCTGTCGTCTTCGATGCGGTGCTAATTCCTGTTCCGGCTCCGTCTGCGCGGTATTCGTAGAAGATATCGTAGCCGCCGAAGCCGACGTCGATCTAATGCCATTGGCACGCCGTAGTATTACAAAATCGAGACATGTCGATCTATCAAACAATCTATTCGAGAGGAAAAACGAAGAGCCCTTCCACGGAGCGGGAGCGACTATTCTAGGCGGCTGGAAGGCTGCGACGGAGGACATGCACCGTCGGCTAGCGGGTGCAGCTACGGCTGCATTGAGGAGGATCTTCTCCGCGGCGGGGAGGAGACATCGTGGTGGTCGCATTATGGCGTGGAGGTTGCGATTGGGTTCATGGCGGTGCTGGACACGCCGGGTTGAACGGTGACGGGGGAGCTGAGGAGCTGACTGGGAGTGGTTCGACTGGTGATGCTGCAGCAGATTCTTGATGCAATGGTGGATAACCCGATTGGGGAATCCTGGGGAAAGAAACGTGATTTATCACGTGCGAGAACGGTTGGAGAAGAACCCCGCGGCCTGTTGCTTGCTGTTATTCGAAATCCATGAATTCTTATTGAACGCCGCTAAACCCAATCAAAGTCATTACGATCCTCATTATTTCATCAAGGTTTGATCTTATGAAGGTCAATCTCAAGCCTCAAGGAATTCTTGGGACCGTTTCTGAGTGGAATAACCGATAAGTGCCGGTAGCAACTCAATCGCCTCCCTCCACAGCAAGTTCACAATGGCAGAGCCACTTCGACCCAC
Organism: Fusarium phyllophilum; assembly: GCA_013396025.1. NCBI lineage: Eukaryota > Fungi > Ascomycota > Sordariomycetes > Hypocreales > Nectriaceae > Fusarium > Fusarium phyllophilum. The sequence continues at coordinate 35,410 of JAAOAQ010000494.1, forward strand.
GCGTTTCCACCACATGATCACAGCATCGTCTCTACATTGGCGTAGAAAGTTTTCTACCCCATTAATTCAAGTGAATTGGGATATGGAAATAGTGCTGCCTGGAGAAGAGAAACCCCTCTTGCCTCGTCATTCTCGTCGTGGTAATTGCAGCCGAATGACAGGAGAGGAACAAGCGTTTCGGGTAGCCAAGCCGAGCGAATGGCCGCCAAAGTTTCCTTCATGCTCTAATTCTGGTGGGGGTCAGCTCGGCTTGGTGACTTGACCTGAGCAGAACGACTCCATCGATGAGTTTGATGATAAAGCAAGATATTGTCGAAATTGACAAGAATATTATTTAAATCTCAATTGACTCCTTATTCTCTGTGAAATTCTACAAAGAAAGCAGCTCATTCGCATTGATACATCGCTGACATGACGACATTATTGGACGCTCTTCGCCAGACCAGTCGAGTTGACTGCGATACTCTCGATGCGAATGGTACGAGCCACAATCATATCGCAGGCCTCAATTACTAACTCAACAATAGTCGCTCATGAGTTGGGTCTCTTTGTGGATTGCACATCTAACCAGGTTCCCAAGCTCTCCATGCCCGTGTCTTCCAACAGCGCTGACCTTTTTCAGGCAATCGCATTCTCGGAGATCTCAAGACCGCTTGCTGGCGAGCCCCTTTTGCATCACGATGCGCTGATCAAAGAAGCCATTCAGAGTGCCCGTGGGCCACTAAAGGAAGTGCAGGGGTCCGCGACGTTTGAGGAGTTTGTTGTACAGATCTTGGTATGGCAGCAGGAAACCCACGCAATGGATCGTTACTGACCCGGCAAGATGGTGAAACTTCAACTATTGATCGTACCTAATGTTACAGGCTACGTGCATATTCAGACTAACCCAAAGCTGTCCTACTCAACCAACGGCACCATTAGTGACGCCTACCGTAAGTCCTCCGTTTCCTGCTTCTCCTGCTCACGCTCACTGACTATATAGGTATCGTAAACATCTTCAAACAACTGGCGCCAGAATTCGACGAGAAGAGAGTGTGCATCAAGATCCCCGCAACTTGGGAAGGTCTCCAGGCATGTCGAACACTTGAGATGAAAGGAATCGCGACGCTTGCGACTACCATGTTTTGCATGGAGCAAGCGGCGTTGGCTGCCGAGGCACAGTGTACCTACATTGCGCCATATGTCAATGAGCTCAAGGTTCATTTCGAAGCTGGGTGAGTTTGACTTGCTGCGGGCTCTTGCCATTCTAACAATCGCAGATACGTTGACGAGAACAAAGCCTTTGACTTTTGTCGCGAATCACAAGCCTACTACATTAACCATTCATTTCGCACCCAAGTATTGGCTGCATCACTCACATCCGTGGACGAAGTGATGCAGCTTGCCGGAATCCAACATGTCACGATTTCACCGAATTTGCTCAATGGCCTCGCTTCTGCTGACTTGTCAACCTGGAATGGCAAACTGGGCGAATACTTTGCGCAAGGCCCGGCAGAGAAGAGTTGGGAAACGAAAGACTACAATGCCCTGGTTAGGGATGAAAGCTCCTGGAGGATGGCTTTCACCAGAAGCGGCTTTGGTACGAGTGAAGGTAAGATTATCCAGGCCATCAACTACTTCGCCGACTTCCAAGATAAGCTCGAGGAACTTGTGAAGCAGCATGCTGGATGATTCCGGACGCATCGGTCTGTCAAGTTGGTGTTACAACATCCGATACCCAGACCGAAATTGGACAAAGGGAGCATCTTACAATACCATAATGAACGACTTCATTCACAACCCCCATCGCCCTCTCGTGATTACTCGTTATTTGCGATTGAACAAAGAAGCTCAAGTAACAGATTGCCAGCTGCTATTTTCACGCAACCGTGTGTTTCCAGCTTCTTTGTTTACATTGATTGAGCTTCCCCTCTTTTCGGACCTACCAAGTCCGGCTGGAGACAAAGAACAGGCACACACTTTTCTGATTGAGGGAGGCTTGATTGTATCCCGATCGAGAGGTGCTTGGAGCTTTGGCCTGCCTGTTGCTAATTTTGTGTCAATAGGTGTTATTGTCGACCTTTTCGGGTTTGACGTTTTGTGTGGCTGGGCGATTGGCCGCCAGGTCACCAACAATTTTTGTTTCCAACAGTTTCTTGCTCTGTCTCGATGCATTCACACGGATTGCAGAAGACCAAGAAAACGTTTATGACACCGAAATTGTTCTTGATACAGCAGTTGTAATGTAGCGCAAGATGCTGACCTCGAGCCAATTTTCGAAAACAAGCTCAGCTAAGCTCAAAGGATGAATGGTAACGCCGAGGAAAGGCGATCCTCGTCACAGACCACCCATCAACTTGTCAAAGAGAAGACATGTCTCTTTGTTACCAATACAACGGCAAACCACTTCTGGTACGTGCGAGATGCTAGTCTGAGAACAATGGTATTGCACTTAGGCCGTTGCGACTACAGGGCGAGATTCACCTCAAAGGATCTTCTTGCACCAGGTGTGCGATTTAACACCCTCTGCGACCCTCCAGAATTTTTGACAGCAATGATCTCTTTCTCTTTACGCCGTTTTCCTTGTTCTTTCCACACCATCTGAACTCCCAGAATACTCTCACATACACTCATTTGTTGATACCCTTTATCTCTGTATCTTTACTTGGTCTTTCATCATACGCATAGAGCGTAACCCTCGCAGTCCGCCTTTGACGAGCATCTCACTCTGTGATAGTGTATGGTTGTTCGCGCGAATGGAGGAAATGACCGGCATTCTCTCATCTGCGGGCCAGGATGAGTTCTCTCTCGAATACGTATCTTCTGACATTACCGCGGCACGCCTCGATCTTCTAGTCAGCCCAAGCGATTCACATTGGGTGAAGAAGCACAAGTTCTTCACTGAGAGACTGAAGTCGGATGTTCCCATCAAATACATCGTTCGAGAAAACTTCACATACCACGAGAGTCGCATGTTGATGCCATCTGATCGCGCAGACGTGCTGGAATTGCAAGCTGCCAATACAAAGCGCTACGAAGCTCTTCTCAATGATCGCTTCAAGGGCTTCGAGGACTCTTTAGCAACAAAGCTCACGATGATGTACTTTGGTTTGCCAATTGCGCCGATGGAGGATATTCTCAAAGACCTCTCTATGGCTGTGGGCATGCAGGAGGATGTTCCGATGTACAACATCAAACCACCGATGCATTTTCTCACAGCCCACGATCGTCGCAACTGGGGAAAGGATAGCCTGAAAGGTAAGTCATTACGAATGCTTCAAAACCTCCAGTACAAGACTAACAACCTCAAGCCAAGGAAGCCTTCAGTTGGCCCGTCCCGGTCCCAAAGACAAGCGATCCGATTATGAGTCTTCGTGGAGGTGAAGGACCTAGCTCACGTCAACGCGGTGATCACGTCGCTTGTGACTACGTCCCCTCAACTGAGACTCCCGCAACTCCTGAAGAGGGATGGACTTATCTTTATAGCCACTATGGGCGCTTGCCATTTCGTCCTCACAAGTGGCGATCATTTGCACTCGTCCTACGACAACTGTTACATAATCACCCTGACGATATTAGGGAGAAGCAGTACATCTTCGACCTCCATGTTATCTATAAGAAGACCGGCAAGCGGGAAATCATTCGTGACAGGTTACCCTTATCGGGTGGTAGCAGAGCAATGCTCTTCCTAGAGGGTCACTTTGCCCACGGCTCGAAAGATAAGGCACATAAGGATTGCTGTACTCTCTTCATTAGCCATATTCGGAAGGAATCAGACAGCACAGTCAAGGATTGGGAACCTTCCAAGCCGCAACTGGAGACAGACACCGTCAGGATCGGGCGATCTCTTGGGACTTTTCCCAACGGACCCGAGGAGGAAGTCATCAGTTATGCTTATATCCCTTTTCCCAAGATCAATACCCCACGCTTCGTTGCTAGCAACTATGCATCTCAACAGTACAATGCTCATTTCAGGGCCGCCACTGATATCCTGTATGGTCGACCTATGGGCAACAAAGATGGGGGATGCTCCGAGTACAACCATGCCTTGTTCCGTCTCTACGACAGGAACAATTCAGACGCCTCATTGACCGTACCCATCATTTACGGTGCCATGGGTCTGCCGCAATCGGCTTGGGAGCTTCTTCACCCGCTGAACAACCCCGGCGCTTGCTGGATGATTGAGTGCAGCTGGCTCGACCCCGATGCGCTGCCTCTTATCTGTCCCAACTATTACCCAAGCCCCAATCCTCACTTGTTAGGTATTTCTGGTGATGAGTATGATAAGGTCTACCACTCGATCTGTGAGATTTCTGAAGAGGCTTTTGACATTGAGTCGAGCAGAAAGCTTAAGTCGGTGTATGTCCTTGAAGGTGGCCCAACAAATAACTATGGGCAGGGTATCAAGGGCTTGGAGGTTGTCCTGAAACCTCGTAATACTAGTTGGCAAAGGGATCACGTTTCACTTGCAGTTGCCGAGAGGATCGAAACTCTGTCGACCTGGTTTTTGACCATTCACCCTCATTTTCGCTCCGGGCACTGTCGCCTGTTTCCTGCTTGGCACGATGGACAAGACATCTCGGTCGAGTTGCCACCTCTGACATCCACAGCCCAACAGCTCTTTGCTGCTATAGACCAGCTGGTATCCAAGACCAAGTACATGAGAGGCATGGGCCAGGACCTCATGTTACTCAAAGAGACTCTCTGTGCCAACCCCAACAGCCGTGACAATCGAGACACACCATCGTACCTCATCCGCCCTGACTCATCTGACGATGAGTGGTATCATGTGAGGGAGTCAATTACATCCCCAGCCATAACAGTTGAGTTTGTCAACAAGTCAGATGTTGACTGGGAAGAATGCATATCGGAGTACAACATCTGGGGCATTCGTGAGCTTGACCCCGATTTCTATGTCTCCCGCCCTCGGCTAGGTGGTGACACCCTTGAAATCAAGGACATCAACGATCAAATAGCCGACCCTACCGCCAATTACCCCTCGGCTCCTACAAGTCTCGGCTCCCTGAGCTCTAAAGACGAGAAGGAGCCTGACAAAGCACCCTCATCTCTCAGAAATACGGCGTTCGTTAGCCCTACACTGCCTCATGTCGAAATTCCGGCCCCGAAGCTCGCATTGCCCCAGGCCCCAACGCTTCATGGCGAATTTGAAACTGAGAAGGAGGAGCAGGAGTATGATGTCGGTGTCTTGGCAACCAGTCGACCTGACTGGGCCAACAAACCTCTTTCCGCAGATTGTCGCCGGGTTTCCAGTTCAGAAAGTTCAGAGGCAGGTACGGAAGAGCCGGATATTTATGGTTATTCAGGAGATGACTCGCCCTCTAGAGATGTTTCGGAGGCTGGAGACGCCTTCGATCAAAGGGATGCGATAACAATCCCCAGTGATCACAGCAGTGATGAATCAAACAGAAGGGAAGATGGCGCGGGGAGTGACGACGATGATGATGGCAGTGAAGGTGGTAGCGGGACTGGACACGCCGCTGCCTCCCTTCCTGGTCCTACCAACAGTTCACCATGGGACCTGGACGAGAACGCGCCACGACAGGCCCGACAACGCACATGGGCCACTCAATCCAGTATCTTTGGTAGCCTCAGAGCTGGGTCTGCGCCAGCTGAAATTGCCATCCCTTTGACTGGAGCGCCTGCAGAGAATATGCTTCGCACCGACGAATCTGGCAATATCCCGATGATCTCCAAAGCCGTCCTCACACCCACCGAGCAAGCCAAGCTCCAGTGCACCCTTTGGGACACTCGTAACCTGCTTCTCAAGCGCACCATGCAGTGCATCTTTGATGATTGCGACTTCACCTGCCGGGCTGACGATCATGAGGCCAGGAAGAAACATACTCTGGAAGCCCACAAGTCGCGAATGTGTCCTTGGTGCGACGAGCCAATGTTTGAATGGTGGGATAAGGCTCAGAGGAAGAAGCATATGCGGGAGAAGCATACTAAGGACCTGAAGGATGTCTTGGGTATTGTGGATGAGCCTATCCCTAGGATGACGCCTGCAGTACCTCGCCCATCGAACCCCCCTCAGCGACCTGCGGGCTATCCCCCGCCGGCAATTCAACCCCAACCTGCTCAACCGTTCTCTCTGGGACAAGTTGACAGTCCTTTCGCTGCATTTAGTTCAGCTCCCCCTCGCAACCCAGCTCCTATGGCTCATATGGTACCTTGTACAGTACCGGACCCTGAAGGGGCACGTTGGTTAGAACAGCTTATGCGTTCAGCTCGTCCAGTGCCGCCAAACCTTCCAGACGGTGGTAGGGCGCTCAAGCTACCAACGGCAGAGACACGAACAAGAGAAATGATCTCTCATCCTGCCCATGTTCTGAGGCAGCTTGAACAAGCGAGAAAGTCACGGGAAGCCATGGATAGAGATAAACGTCCTGAACCTCCGCGAACTCTCACAAACCCCCTTGCCTGGTATGACATGACTGGGCCAGTGATTGTCGTTGATCCTCCAGTGGTCTGTGGCATCCGAGGCTGCAAATATAACGTTAGCGGGCTCGGTTCTTGGGGCCTCTATGAGCACATCACGAGAGGCCATAGGCGAGATGAGGCCCCGGAGTGTCCATTCTGCGAACTTCCGTTCTTCGTAGTCGAGGGCACAGATGAAGAAGGCAATGAAATAAGAAGCTATCGCGGGGCAACAGACTGTACGAAGCACTTGGACTGCCATGTTTATGAACTCTGGGAACATCTGCAGCCAGTTTTGGAACGTCCGGAGATGGTCTATTCCGATAACGCCGGAAGCCCGTTGAAGGGGGAAGTAGAAACCGTTCGGGAGATCGAACCAGAGACTTATCTTGAAGGGCAACAGGTCCCACAGCGTCCTCCCGTTAGGAAGTGTGAATACTTCGGGGAGTGCGGTATGGTCATTGGGGGTATGACTATCGAGGAGTATGATCGTCACATTGAGGAATGGCATACAGGGCGAGACTCAGATGACGATGACGATGACGGAGACATGGGCGATGGTGATGCCGATGTCGATGTTGATGGCGAGGATGAGAGCAATGACGAAAGTGACAGTGACCATGACAATGGGAACCGTGGCAGTTCTAGCAAGCGGCAACCTTCTGGTCGTTCACGTGCTCGAGGTCAGTCTGCTCGGAATGCCTCGAAGAGCAGATCTCGAAGCCCGACTCTGCGGGTGACTGAGGTCTTTTCAGGAGAGGAGGCTGTGGATGAGTCCAACGAGTCAACTGGCGTTGTGGTGGTGACTAAGAAGCCTGCTCCCAAGAAGCCTGCTCCCAAGAAGCCTGCTCCCAAGAAGCCTGCTCCCAAGAAGCCTGCTCCCAAGAAGCCTGCCCCCAAGCCTGCCTCCAGTAAACCTTCGGAGAAAGCGCTTGGGAAACGCAAGGCTGTAACACAGGAGGTCGAATCGGCGGCTGAGAGCCATAGCGAAGCCCCTTCTACAGTTTCTCGTGGTCGGCGACGACATACCAAGGTTCAGGAAGAACCGCCTGAAGCAGCGGCTTCATCCACTGAAGCGCAAGGCAGCGAGGCTCAGGGCAGTGTCGCCCGAGGACGAGCCCGGGGCAAGATGGTCAAGAAGACTCGCCGTACTGGAGAGAAGGATGGCCAGTATGAAGATGATGGATATGAGACTAATGATGATGACGAGGAGCTAAATGAGAAAGGAGGAAAGCCCTTCCATCGCCGAGCCAAGTCTCCAGACTGGGTGAAGAAGCTCGGTCCTGAAGATCCCAACTTTGATCCCGACGACGACATGTACTGCTCCAAGTGCCTCCGGAAGGTCCCTAAAAAGCAAAGCAAGAGTCTCAACAACTCGGAAATCGGTCGCGATGAACAAGTTGAGGTTTGTATCTTTCCCTACTATTTTGACATGCATACTAACGCATACCACAGGTCCATACTAATAAGAAACAATGCTGTCGTATCCGCAACGCCCCAGGTTCAATTGAAGGTCTCCCTAACCGCAGCGGCTGGATCAAATATTCCGACATGCCCAAGACGCTCGGCGATATGAAGAAATCATTCCGCCGTCGCTACCCAACATACACACGCACGATCTATCCCACCAAATCAGCCGACCAGTTCGCATCAGTCTGGCGCTCCGACCCCAACAACTCAGACAACAACGAATGGTGGGACATTCCCTGGCCTCCCTACGAAGGAGACCCTCCTTTCCCTGGATCGTGGGAAGCGCCCGGTCTGCCGTGGGATGACACCACGGAGGGACGAAAGCGACGCAAGTTGTACACTGGAGTAGAAGTCCCTGATTCCTTGTATATTAATCAGAGTGAGACTGACACTGATGTGTCGATGCGTGGGACTGTTCCGGAGAACCTTCGTAATCTCGCTATTGATGCTACGCCGGCGTTGAAGAGACCTGAGAGGCCGATTGCTTCGATTGAGGAGGAGACTGAGGAACAACCTGCTGCGAAGAAGCCCAAGATTGGTGAGTCCCCCCCCTATCACGTCATCTTTCCTACCGCTCTCCGTTTTCTTATGGTCATTGAAGCTAACATTATCACAGGGGCAATTCCCAGACGTGGAAGAAAGCCTAGCACGCAACCTTCGCGTGCCTCGAGTCGAATTCGTATGCGAGAAACCGGTACCGCTTCTACTGCTCCTTCGACGGCTGTTTCGAGGGCTACTTCAGTTGCGGCTGCGGCACCTGCTCCTAAGGCTGCTCCGAAAGCTCCGAAAGCTGCACCGAAAGCTGCACCGAAAGCTGCACCAAAGCCTGCACCTAAGAGGGTGACTCGTTCAACGACTGCGACTCCGGCTTCAGAGCCTGCACCAAAGCCTGCTAAGAAACCTGCCGCGAAGACTGGTCCTAAAAAAGGCGGCGGGCTCCAAGACTGCGACTCCAGCTCCGGAGCCTGCTACGAAACCTGCTCCTAGGAAAGCGGCTAGTTCAAAGGCTTCGACTCCGGCTCCAGAGCCTGACTATGATAGCAGTGATCCAGATAGGTGATTTGTTTGACAGTATGGTATTCGAGTTGGACTGGCTTCGTTCTGTTGAGATATGATGAGTGTTTTGTATGTTGACTGATGGATTGAGTATTACGTTTGTTATTTAGTCAAGATTTGGTATTGGAGTCATGTTGTCTTGAGTTTGTTCGCTTGGTTATATGGACAATGGTCACCTGTAACCTTGTATCTTTTGCTGTGTATCTAGATCTCTTCATCGCTATCGCAATTGCCTCTCATTATACTGTCTGTAACACCCCAAAGCACATTGATCTCGCATGTCTGTCTCGAATAGAACTCCATTGCAACGCCTATTTATCCCCTTGTGACAACTCTATCAGAGGTCATCAGTCCGAATACATGTGAAAGTCGACGCCATACACGCCTTGCAAGATATCACCAATCCCTCTAGAAACCTGTCCGTTCGGTTCCTCCTTTGTTCCAAGCCTTAGTTTTGTCATATTACAATGCCTCGATAGCATTCAGAAGAACATCCACTCCTGCGTCACCCATCTCGCCCTTATCGCCGAGTAGTGCACCGATGTCACTAAGAATACCTAGCGGGATGTAACATCCTGTCTTTGCCTTCTCAAGACTGTCTTTGAGACGACTAGTGTGTTCCCATTCTTTGGCAGCGACTTCTGCGCGGTCGATGACGCGTGATGAGATGCCACACATAGCGGCGCAATGCATACCGAAACTACCCTCGGCCACACCATCTTCCAGTTTGTACAAGAAGGTAACGCGACGCTCCTCGTCATCAACGTGGATCTGCATCCTTCTTGCTCGGATCTCGGGATGGTTCTCAAACTCTGTTGCAAGAGAGTGGTAGTGTGTAGCAAAGTAGCCGACACAGCCAATATGAGTAGCGACGTGGTGAAGAACAGCCTGGGCGACAGCGACACCATCGTAAGAGCTTGTTCCACGACCGAGCTCATCCAGAATGACCAGCGATCGAGGCGTGGCTTCGGAAAGGATCTTCTTGGTCTCGGACAACTCAACAAAGAAGGTCGATTGAGCGGCGAAGATGTTGTCGTTGGCGCCGAGACGAGACATGATACGATCGACGGGAGTGAGGCGTGCGAAAGTGGCAGGGACGTAGCATCCGATCTGGGCCATGATGACGGCGACACAAGACTGTAGTTGTTAGTAATGTACAATAGCATGTGGAAAAGAAAGAACTTACCATGCGAAGGACGGTGGATTTACCGGCAGCGTTGGCTCCAGTCAATAAGTTGATCTTGGCCTGGTCACCACCAAGCTTGATGTCATTGGGAATGAAGTCATCAACTGTGTTCATCATACAAGGGTGTCGCAGCTCCTGGAAGTCAACAGTGCTGCGCTCCTCGTCCACGAACTCCGGACGGCAACTCGGCTGGCCAAGTGAAGCGGATGCCTTGGCTAGGCTGACAAGACAATCCAGCTGCGAGATAATCTTGATGGCTTGCAGCCAGGTCTCATAGTCAACGTCGAACTTTTGGAAGAATCGTGACGCAACTTCTCGTACGAGCTGTGAGTGCGTTTCTTCCGCTTCCTGAAGCTCTCGCACAAGTTGAGATAGTTCGGGGAAGTACCAACGCTTGACGTCCTTTGTCGCTGACATTTGGCGAAAGGTCGAAGGGACCTTGACGCTCTTGGGCGCTTCCAGCTGGTAGATCTCTTTACCAACGTCTGTAAACTTGAGGAGCTTACATTTGAACTCCTTCTTCTTCTCGGCCAAGAGATCATCGAGTTGCTGCTTAATCTCCTCGATACGATCGGAACTCTCGTCGAAATCTTCTTCAATACCACGCTCGGGAATGAGTAGCTTCTCGTCGCGCGCCTTGCTACGATCAAATGCTGATCTCCAATAGCTCAAAGGCTCATCCAGGTTTGGCATCGACGAAATCAAGCGATCGACAAGGCCGTTACCACCCTTGTAAGATCCCAGAAGACTCATAGTGTACTCTATCTGCTCAAAGCCTTCCAGGACCCTGACAAAGTCCTCGGGTTTGCACGCCCCAGCATGAATTCGGGAGATGAGTCTCTCCAAGTCGGGCATCTTGACGAGCTGCGAGGCGAATTGTTCACGAACTGTCTGGTCGGCATTGAGCATCTCGACAGCATCGAGACGTTCATTGATGCGATCAATGTTGCAAAGTGGGTGCGCGACCCATGATCGGAAGAGACGTTTTCCAAAGGGCGTGACACACTTGTTAAGTAGGTTGAACAACGTACCCTCGGAACCGCCATTGACCGAGTTGGAGAAGATTTCAAGGTTGATGAGCGTCTGACCATCCAGGATCAATGTTCCATTCTTTTGAATAGGGTTGTAGAGCTCGAAATTGCCCTGTGACAGCAAAGGTCTCTCAAGCTTGAGGAAGCGCAAGTATGAGATCAATGCTCCAGTTGCTGACATAGCCAAGTCATCATCCCGCAGTGACTGGAGAATCTCAGGCCATGCCTCTTCATCAGCATCTTCTCTCTTGAAGTAGCCTCCACAGTCGAGTTCGCGACGGGTCTTATCCGCCTCCCAGAACTCATCACCTGGCTTGAGATGTGTCCAGATAGTGGTTGGGCTAGTATTGTTCTTGAGGATACGCAGAGCCTTGGTAGACAGCCGAGACTTCTCAAGAAGCAGCTCTCGTGGGCCGGTTTGAGCGATGAGGGTCTCAAACTTGGTCAAATCCACATCATCCACAAAGGTAGAAAGGTAGAAGCGTCCAGTAGCCGTGTCGGCAAAGGCGATACCAAAAGCAGGGAGGCCGTCAACCACAGATTCCTTGATAGCGACGCAGTAGGAGGCCATGTCATCTTGCAACATGCTACCATCGACAAGTGTTCCGGCTGTAAGGATGCAAGCAAGCTCACGGGTGATAACCTTGTCGGCCTTCTTACTCTTATCCTGTCGCTCACGCATCTCTTTACCCAAGTTTGTCTCCATCTGATCGACGCGAGCAACCTTGTATTGCTTGGCAATAAACTGGTTCACCCAATGGTCAAGCGAGCTTTCGGGCACTCCGACCATGCGCATGTTGACCCGGTCAGTCATCTTGAAGTCAAATTCCTGATGTCCTACGGTGGCATCGTTCTCGTATAGTTCGTAAAACTTGCCCTTCTTGAAGAAGACAATTGTATCCCAAAGGTTCTGCTTGATCTTCCAGTATTGGGTCTCGAATGGAGAGAACTTGTGCCAGGCAGCAGGGGGAATGTAAATTGTTCGCTTGTCGTACTCGGGATGGTCGGGCTTTCGCTTGTCTTTATCCATAATATTGGCAAGCCAAGGATACCTTTGATCGGGATCTTTGGTGTATGCCTTCTCCTTGTACTTGGGGTCTCTGATGGCTACTCTTTCAGCGGGTTTGACAACCGGTTGCTTATCGGTAGAGGCAGCATCGTAGCTCCATTGCGAGGCCGTAGCGCCTCCCACATCATCCATCAGCTCATCCTCTTCAAGAATGCTATCCTTGATATCTACTTCGGGTTCTGGGATGGGCGATGACTTGTTGGATCGTTTTCGCGGAGCAGCGGGCTTTGAGGGTCGCTTTCGCTTCTTGGAACGAGAGGTATCTTCGTCTGAGTCTGATGCGATAAAGTCATCCATAGTATCTACTATCGTTAGAATTGAACAGTGAATTAGACACGTGGAGACGTACCACTATCGTTTTGCTCCTCCTCTTCCTCCTCTTGTTCTTCGTAATCGTCCTCATCCCTAACAACCTGTCGTACTCTCGTTCTTCGGCGCGAGCTCGCGGGCCCGCCAAACTGGAAGGGCTCGTCTTCCTCTGAGGATTCGGCGTAACTAACAACCTTTTTGACCTTCGGGAGTATCAGTGGCTGATCTGGCTAGTATCTTGCATTGCGAGTTTCTCACCTTTCGAGTCGGACTGCTGGGGAGAGCGTCGTGATCCATCTTCTTGGAGGGCTTCTTTCGGTCCGTGTCAGCTTGTATCGCTGCGCATTCTTGGAGCATTCATTACCTTCATGGTCGAATCGAGATTCTCCTGAGAGCTCGGGGGCTCAATAGCGTCACTATCGGGCACGGGGGTTGTTTGCTTGATGGCGACAGTTGGCTTGGGCTTGGACTTTGAGAGCGGAGTTGTCTTTGGCAAAGAATTTGCCTTGGTTGTCTCTTTCAAGCACGAGGATTGCTTAGTCGTGGGAGAGGCTTTTGCGAGAGGAGATGATGCGGGAGCGGCGGGGGAAGAGGGCGGCGCTTTTTGGAAGAAGGAAACGATTGAACGCTGCTTGGCTGAAGAAGTAGTGGCAGCTGGTTTGGTCGCTTTAGCGGGCGTTCGGGCCGCAGTTGATCGCTGGTTCGTCATGATGGTGAATGGCCTCAGCAGTGCGCAGCGATTAAATGTGCTAGGCAGGGCACCCGACAGGCGTGAATCAGGTCAAAGAGACAGTGGACAGTATTCGATGACGAGTATGTGTCTTCAGGCAAACAATCAGTAACAATTGACAAAACAAGAAAAGTCTGGACGAAAAAGAATGAGTAGGTGATTGAATGAAGTTGAGGATGGTGGATGGAGAGCTTCAGATTGGGAGGGCCATGTCCTTCTTAGATTGAGCTGGTAGTCGCGTCAGGTAATTTAGGGGACAGGGTGCACGCGTCCTCACGCGTTAATTGGAAAGTGACAGCCCAGCAACCGAGTCTAGCGAGTCTTTCGCACTGGGCAAGCACGTTCGGTACGCGGGCTAGGTAAGCGGGGAGCGTTGAGAGGCCCCACTTGCGGGCAGTTCTTATCGCAACCCAATCAGCATTCTCATTGTGATCAGACGTAAAACTGGTGACCTGGTCTACCTACCCTAGATCATCTGCACAACTCGCGCCGAGAACAATGATGAACGCGGACATCACTGAGTCAAAGACTGTCCAATACAGTGGTAGACATCCTAGTAGCTTTAGGCCTATTAATTATACCAAGAGATTGTTGGCTTAGTTATTAACAGGGATTCATTGTTGCTCAAGCACGCCAGTTCTGGCGATGTAAAATGTAAGGAACCAAGTCAATATGTGTATACGTCTGCCACAACAGACCGATCCTTGATTCAACAGGATCACATGATTAAACATCAAGCGTTAAATTGTTTTGTTAGATGAGCTTGGCAATCAAATATGCCCATCCAGTTCTATAATGTTGTAAGTTCTCTGTTCGATTGACTCGCTTGGGGTGATATCCAGATCTATCAAAGTGGTAACCCTCCAGCCTATCCTATAAACCTTGACCATGGTCTTGCACGATTATTTACTTTTCATAAATACATGATTCTGGCTCTCTGAGAGCTACAGACACAGAAAATATCACAGCTGGTTATCAAAATTTCAAGGTCAAGGTCAATGGCCAAAAGCCATTAATATCTCATTCATCGTACAACACTGATTACCCCAAACTCTGCTCAAAGCTTAACCGTTGAACTTTCTAACCTTGAAAGGGCTTGCAGAAGCCTGAGGCGCAACACACTTATTCGCCAAAGCAGCCTTGCCCGCTGCACTAGTAGCACTAACACAATCCACGCCAATATCCTTAACACCATCACACAAGAACACAGGGTCTCCACCACAAGGAGTCTTGATATTGAAGTCCTTGAACTTGATGTTCTCACAGACAGCATCCTTGCTAGTCGAGCAAGTCAACCTGGCAACAGCGTTACCGTACTTGCCAGAGCTGTAGCCGGTAAAGTTGTCGAAGAGAATGTTGGTGATGTTCATGCGTGACGGGTACTGGGCGCAGGTAGTAGCGTTGATGTTGAAATAGCACGAGTCGATGAAGGCGGTGTACTCGTTGTTGCCGCCCCAGAAGTTGCGGAAGGTCACGTTGTCGATGAAGCCGTAGCCGATATCAGGGCCGGCCCAGGTCTTGAGACGGGCGCCGTGCTGGCCGTTGAGCATCCAGACGTTCTCGATGACGACGTCCTTGACGAAGGACATCTCGCCCTTGTACTGACCAAGAGAGCCAATGGACTGACCGTGGGTGCCTGACTTCATTAGTAAAGGGTATGTGGTGTGAGGAGTGAAGTAAGCTTACCGTTACAGTACATGGTGTCGACGTGGACGTTGGTGGCGTTGCTCTTGGGGGAGAAGCAATCGTCCCCAATGTCAACCCAGGCACGCTCGACATTGAGGTTCTCGACGTTGAGAGAGTCAAAGAAGTCAGTGTTCTTGGGAAGAGCAGTGGCGTTGGTGGAGCGAGCGGTGCAGATGACGTCCTTAAAGGAGATGTCCTTGGCTGCAAGATATCAGTACATGACCATCGAGAGTTGGTGAGGATTGCTTACATGTGACGACAAAGTTGGTCCAGCAAGGAGAGTCCTTGAAGTGAACTCCCTGGATGTCCAGGTTGGTGGCGTTCTGAGCATAGAACAGAATAGGTCGGAGATAGGCATTGGTGGTGTCAAGAATCTCCTTTCCGGCAAACTCTGTAAGTTGTTAGTATGAATTTGATTACGGTGAGAGAGGAGACATACCGTTCCACCATCGCTGACCGTTACCGTTCAGAACACCCTTTCCGTAAAGCTTGATGTTCTTGCCACCCCACTTCCAGAACATGATCGAGTTCTACAACCATTAGTCTCAACCCTTTCATCATGAGGTTTCAATGACATACCTGGAAAGGATGCCTATAAGCATTCTTCTGCCAGTACTCCGTATCATTGGTAAACTTAATCTCACCCTCAAGATGAACATGAATATCATTCAAAAAGGTAAGATCAAGGGGCTTTCCAATGACAAAAGTCTGACCCTTGGGGAGGTACAGCGTACCTCCCTTGTTCGCCTTCTTCAAGCCCTTGTAGAACTCTGAAGATACATCATCGTGATCGTTCTTACTATGTCTGATAGTATAGACCTTGCGATGACTTCTCTTGACGGGGAGCTCATAGGGATGCTTGGCGCGGAACTCTTCAATGCTGCGAGGAACACCGGCAGGGAGCTCGATGGCCTCGGCGAGAACACCTGCGAAGAGGGAGAGGGTTGAGAAGAAGCTCGAGACCTTCATTGTGAAAAGAATTGACGGCGTAGAAGATGAGTTGGCTTGAGGATCAGAAGAAAGGAAACATAAGGATGTTTAGATGTTTTATATACAGAGGCCGGATGATCATTTCGGAGGTACTCCCGAATACATAACCCCCGGCATCTCAAGCGGGTCTAAACTGCATAGGCAGCTACTCTAGTTTAATGGTCCTCGTCTCATGTCAAAAAAGTTAACAAACCCCAGATTGCAAGTGTTGTATTCGCTAACAAAGTGTCGTTTACACTGGCCTTCTGAATAAGCTTGTTCCCAGCGGACGCTTCTCATTCGTGGACTGTAGATTATCCGCGGCTCAGAGTTCCCGTGGAGCTGTATTTCCCCATTCTTAGCGGTAGATCACCCCGCCCCCATCGACGCTGGGGACGAAAGGTAATTCCCCCGCAAACCCCAACGTTAAAATTCGAGGGGGCAACGAGCCGTATCGACTGTTTGAGAAGCGGTGACATTTCCTTTCCTATTAAATTCAAGGATCAGGGCTTTGCTGAAGGGCTGGTGATTTTGGGATGTTGGGCGGTCTGGAAGCGCGTGCGGCTGGGCATGACCCTGTCGTGGGTTTCACGGTTGTAATTAAACTTAAGGATAAAGAACTTTAGATGTAACCCTGGTAGGACCGACTTTTCTACGGACGGACATCATGCGAGACTGCGGAAGACTGGTCTAGAGTTTTACTGAGGATAGAGTTAATTAAATCATGTAGAACTGAGGCACGGAATGGGCTATCGGCAAACGCTTAGATGCATTCATGTTAGTGAAGTTAGAACTGGAGGACAAATTCCTCTAGATCGGAGACTTCAAGATTAGAAGAACGTGCAAATGTTGAAGGATGCACCTCCAGAGTCTGTGGTCGTTTGGTATAGAGGAGTTTATTCAAGTCTCCAGCTCTGCTCTGTGCTCACGAGACATAAACCTTGGACTTCACTATCTCGTCAGGAGAATGCAATCAAAAACCGATAATCTCTTAGCTATAACTCTAGTGTACTCTGATTCGCTATACATCCATCAAACAGCTTTTGCAGCTCTAGATGCAGTCATAAATCTACAAAAGCCAAACCCAGGCGTATTGCTCCATATTCTGCCTAACATTCCTCTTGCATTCTCTCTATGATTTCTCATCAGCCGTCAAATCAGCCTCAGCCGACAGCATTTTAACCGTCACGAAAATCAAAGCCAGTCCAGTACCCGTCCAAAATCCAACCTGACAATGAGTTGGTGCATCAAGATTCTCGGTACTCTTGACCTCCTTTTGTGCCGATGTTGCCATCTCAACAACACCCAGCCAAAATGCCATGCCTAGGTAGAGAAGGCTGGTGATGTTGTGATGATGAAGTTGTTGATGTTAAAGGTAATGTCTACCCCAACTGTTGCGAAAATCATGGCGGAGAAGATGAATGTCCAGGAGCGGAATGTGTTTAATATTCCGTGCTCGGGGATGATTGAAAATAGAATCGATGCGCCGAGGAAACCAAGGCAGAAAATGATCAGGAGTCGTCGTCCATTGAGGATATGAAGAACAAAGCCGCCGATGAGAGCAAGGATGAAACCACCCGCTATGAGAGGAGTGAACCAAGCAGTAGTCAGTAAAGGTCCAGTATACAAGACCGATTCGATGCTAAGAAATATGTTAGCTGAGATTGGCATCTGGTAGACGGAATATGACTTACTAGAAGCTAGCGTAGAAAAGAACTAGGCCAAACGTTCCATAGGATATGAAGAGTGCAACGACCAATCGACTTATGTAATTCGTCTTGAAAACCACTGTTGGAATAAGAGGTTGGCTGGACCTCCATCCCGCGATGTAAACAAACAGCGCAAGAAAAATGATACCCAAGATCAAGGCTAAATAACCCTGAGGGTCGTTTCCACCGTCAGCCAATGCATACACCACCAGCGCAAGACCTGGTATAACAGTAGCCGTACCCAGCCAATCCATCTCAAGGCTAGACCGTGGATCTCCATGGCTGTTTGGAATAGCCAAAAAGCCAGCGATGAAGATAGTTGCACAAAAGAGTGCACCAATGAAGAAATACCATTTCCAGCCAAGGATCTGAGCAGACAATGCGCCAAAGAGGATTCCAGAGTAGAAACCAATACAAGAAAAAGCACCAATTATACTAAAAACGAGAGTGTTGCGTGGACCAGGACGATAAATGTGTGACATGATAGCGATGCTAGACGGTAAGAACGCTGAAGGTCCTAAAGCCTGCATTGCTCGACAGGTTACAAGCATAGTAGGATTCTGACTGAAGCCAGCAATGATGGACCAAATAATCAACCAAGCATGACCACTTAGAAAGATAAACCTTCTGCCGTGAATCTTGGAGAGTCTGGCGAAAGGAAGGATTGAAACGGCTGTATTAAGGTTGATGACGGCAGCAGGCCACGTCGTAACCTCGCCAGAAGACTCTGCCACCGGAGGCAAAATGCTATTGAAACCAAAAACAAAATACTCGCTAATAGCTATCGAACCCACGACCGTAAAGATAAAGCCCAGCTCTGATGAGAGACTTGAGAAACATGCCGGGCGCCCACGGTCGAAGTCTAATTGACCAAGGGATGA
Source organism: Fusarium phyllophilum (assembly GCA_013396025.1). Lineage (NCBI taxonomy): Eukaryota > Fungi > Ascomycota > Sordariomycetes > Hypocreales > Nectriaceae > Fusarium > Fusarium phyllophilum. Next base: position 53,923 of record JAAOAQ010000494.1, read on the forward strand.
AGGTTCGTGGGGAGCATTGTGTTCATGGTCGAGAACACCGGTTGGAGTGGTAAATTTATCAGTCATACCGAGGTAAAGATGAACATTAAGCTTGGTTCTGATGGTGGTGACAAAAGATTCGGGAGGTGTTTTCGCTAAGTCATACTGTTTTGGGTATGGGGTTGTGTTTTGGATCCGCTGTTGATGGAACACGGACGGGAATGGAGAGGAGATAAGACGGACAGAAGTGGATATGTCTGAAGTCTGAAAGAAAACCTCAGTTGGAACTGATGGAGTTATGACTCTTGGATTGGACCATCGAGCATCAAGAAAAAAAAAAATGGGCGATACTCCGAAATATGACCTCGTGGAAGACTCATTATATCTTTGAAAGGTGGCAAGTTTGTAATTAGGGAGCCTGAGGACAGGTAATGACTTCTAGATATTTTGATCAATACGATCGGCTACCTATATACGCAAGTCCCGTCTCATAAGTCTGAACTCCTCAAACCCTCTCCAGATGCTGGCATCTTATCGCAAAACTATAAATACTAGTACAGCCCCCCAGCCCTTCAATACTCGAGAGTGCCTCTTTCCAACCATCTGTCTGAAGATGATCTCCCCAAGTTTCAGAATGAGAAAATCCAACAAAACCCATGAGAACTGATCTTGGTAGTCCATCTTCACTTCTTGCTGGAAAGTCGTTCTCCACGCCCCAGGCATGAGCTACTCTAGCCTCTCCAGGAAAAGCTTGTCTGAGAATCTCCTGAATCTTAGACGAGAAAGTTTCCTTCTTTTCGTCTGAGATATCTTGGGGGAAGTATGCCAGTATAACCTCTGTGAGAGGTGACTCAAGAACATCCGAGGACGGAACCATCTCAATATGCTTCGAAAACTCTCCATACGTGCAGATCTTGGGAATGTCTTTGACTGCATCTGCGCCGTATCTATAGCAGTCAGTCTCTTTACTCTAGATTCATGCGTAGAACTCACTCCTCAGCAAATCGCCGATGTTGCTCAACCGACTCAAAGTCGAAAAAGCACCAGACCTTCGAGGGATCAACTGATTCTAAGCCCCAGTAAACTCTTTGAGGGCCACCAGGCTTGCTGATGACAGTGTTCCATGCGCCATTCAGAATTTTGCCCTCTGGAGTAGTATGATCCAGGATGTTCATGTTGGGCTTGACGCCCATGCAGCCAACTTCGGTTACAGTCATCGTGTAGAAGACAAGGGCGACTGTAGGAAAGTTTAACAGCATATGGAATTCAGAGTGATCTCGCGTCCTTTATACATGGTTTCAGTCCGCTGCCTAGAGGACTGTCGCTTTTGCTGATGCCTGGTTTATTTTGCTGCCTCGTCCGTTCCCAAATCTCACCATCTAATGACAACATACAGGCAAAATCGTTTCCTACCCTTTGCTAGCAGAAATGATCGACCATTCCAAAAACCCTGGCCAAAACAAAAAAATCCTCCTAATTCTGGCTATCTACTCATCATAGCCATTAAAAGTGTAGACCAAACACCCTGCTTGGATCGATCCACCAATGCCGCCATTGTTGCCTAGCTCACTGTTAGTATGGCACTTGTTCGGCTTAGTGTGGAAGCTTACATTTCTCAAAGGCGCCCCTCATGAGCGAGTAAGCAGTAACATCGCCAGCTTGACCCAAGGGCCATCTGACATCCTGGGTATCTCCATCAGTAGTACAGTCTTGGGCCCAATTGACCTTGTACTCGTAGACGACACCATGAGACGTCTCTTTGTAAGAATGCTGAATCTCCGGTCCAGCCTCCCACCCTCCATCTGGTTCTTGGCTACTAAAGTCCTCAGCATAGTCGTCTTGTGTGCCTGGATCAATGGCGCCGCGATCTCCATCTGTCGCTTTGAGACATTCAGGGTCTTGCTGCACCAGGGGCATGTAGTTGGGATCGATAGTGGGAGTCGCATCGGCTTCTTCTGTGCTTGAAGTTGCTTCTTCCGAAGTAGTCACAGCTTTGGTGGTAGTAGCCTCGTCGGTTGTGAACGTTGTGCTGCCAGAAGATGTTGCTGTTGCCTCTGAAGAAGTTGACTCTGTTGTCGCGGTAGCTGTTGCTAAGTCACTTGTAGTTTCAGTGATCGTATGCTGGTAGTCCTCGACGACTCTGTAGCTATATATACCACAACCGACGACAAGACTCCCACTATCACTGATGCCGTCTGCGCGAGAACCGGTCAAGCCACAAGATAGAGCCAGCTTCGACATAGCTCCAAGACAATCTTGTACGCATTCGTCGATGGAACCGAGTTCCCAACTGAATTCTATCGAGTAACCGTCACACTTGCTTGCACGTCTCATCACCTTCGAGTTCATTCCCGGTAACCTTGCATGATCATGTCGCCTTGTTTTGCCGCTGGACCCCAGCGCCTTCGCGGTAACATTCTCAACCAGCGTTTCGTTATCACTAGTTGAGATACGAGCGCAGAACGATGGCCAGGCCCCAGAGAAACATGTAAGGTCAAGACCTGAGGAGGCAGTGCTGCACTCGGGCGAAGCATCTTCGGCTTCATAGTCTAAGAGGAGGTCGTGTTCCTGGAAGAAGTCTTTAAGATACTCCTGCGTCTCTTCATCGACAGGAGCGTCCAGTTCAGCTTCTGAAGGACCTTGCTGGGGGTCTGCGACATATCCCACCCAATGGGATCCAGGTTCCAGTGTCGTGGTTACTGTGCTTTGCTCACCGGTCGCACAGCTTGGAGTCGGCGGGCACTCTCCTATCTCCGTACTAACTTACATTAGCGTCTGCATAATATGGGGATCGTGTCAAAGTGAAACTTACATGGTGACTGATTCGGACATAGTAATATACGAGATGGTCCTTGTACACTCGGGAATCTCAGTGACAGTGCACTCCGCCGTTGTTTCCGAAGTCGTTGTTTCCGAAGTCGTTGTTTCCGAAGTCGTTGTCTCCGACGTTGTCTCGGCGCTGGTAGCAGTGGTTGAGGCTTTCGTTGAAGCTGGAACTGTTGTTGTTACAGTAGACTTGGCCTCCTTTGTCGACAAATCATCATCATCATCATCATCATCAGAATCATCCTCTCCTGGGTCAGTTACGGGGCTGGGGTTTGACTTGGGTGGACTTGGAAGAGTCGCTGGCATTTTATCGCCCACAGGTTTCCACTTCCAACCTCCCGGCCAAATGACAACGATGATGCCATTATCGTCTGTTGTAGTGGTGCTCTCAGTAAGCGAAGTGAATTCTAGGTCTTGTGTAGGAGCGAATGTTGCAATAGCATCGCTACCTGCAGTCACCACGACATTCGATGCCTTGGCATGACTTGTACTCTGCTTGTGAGTTGCCGGCGGGGTAGTTTCATCTATCGAAGCTTGGTATGATGATGTTGACTGCAATTGCTTGGTGGTTTCCTTGTTGGTCCTTGCAGCAGTTGCTGAGGTGTTCTCTGAAGGCGATGGCACTGCAGTTGAAGGCTTGGGCTCTAGTGTTTCGGGTTCTGTCAAAGCAGACGTGCTTGATTCTCTAGTACTACCAGGAATCTGAGTATTGACAGTTAGAGTACTTGGTGTGGAGCTATCGGTGCTTGTGAAGGAGTCCTTGGGAAGCGTCTCGGTTGGTGTCAAGATATCGGTAGAAACAATTGAGCTCTCCACATCGCTAGTGAGGTCTGTTAAAGGGGCTGCACTGGCAGCCGGATTCGTCACCATGCTGATAGTGGTGACTCCCTCTGGTGACGTTGTTTCGTCATCAGTCGATGTTTGACTAGAGCTTACAATCGTGTCGGTCGCAAGGGTAGCTGCTGTTGTAGCAGAGGGGGCCAAGATCCTAGTGAGATCCGAAGTACCGGTTGTAGCGGAACCTAAAATGGAAGTGCCAATTTCGGAACCCCGTTGTGAGTCTGTAGTAAAGATGTTGCTGGTTTCGGCTGGAAGCTTCTTAGAAGCTCCCCCCTGGCTAGCTTGCGCATCTGATGATATGTTGTCCAAGGCAGTGCTGAAGTCTCGAGTTGAGCCACCATCAGTGAGTGGTGATGTTGATGTATCACCGGGGAAGGGCGAAATTGTAGGTAAGGTCTTGAAAGTACTCACTACTTCCAAGGTACTGCCAGGGCGAGTCTGTTCAAGGTCTTGAGAGCTGCCCGGCCTTGAGATGGATGTACCAGAAGTCCTTGCACTGGATGAATCCCTTGATATCTGGGTAGGAAGTGACGGGTGAGGTATTGGGGAAGACGGAAGCTCTACGGCATCCGTGGAATATGGAGATTCTGTTGGGAGTACCAAAGGGACTGTGGTAGGCTTGGATGATGGACCAGAGCTATCTACCAAAGTACCAGCAAAGCCAGTACTGCTGTCACCTTGTTCTGACGTCGAAGGGGAGAATGAAAGAGAGTGATATTGTGATAGATGAGCAGAACCCGACAGAGTGACCTCAGACTGAATCTCAGATGTTGTTGGTGACACAGGAGAGCCAAAAACGGGATATTGGACTTCTTGCGCAGGAGTTGATGGAGTAGGTGTCTCGGAAACGGCTGGTTCGGTAGAGTGATCAATAACCTCAGTTTCGGGGCTAGGTACATCTGTTGCTGGTCTCTCTCCAATTGTTCGCCCTATATGATCATATCGGCGATATCGAAAGGAGTAGAGATCTGGGTAATCTGCCTCGATATTATGAGGGAATGCCGCTGACCAAGAGATAAAAACTGGCAAAGCCAGGAAGAGAACCTGCCAAAGAAGAATCATTGTGAAAGAATCACGGCGGAGTCAGACAAGATACGAGGTAATGAGAGTGTGGAATGGATGCAAAGAAGGAATAGCTTTCCCTGGTCATGTTCTTCAGCTGTCATTATCTAGCGCCCGAATTCCTTCTTTTCAGCAAAATGTGAGAAACCGAACTTGGAGGCGACAGCCTGCCAACATTGCAGCGTCAAGCTGTACGCCGTGACAAGAATAGGAACAAGAGACGTCAAGAAATCACAAGGAGCTGAGCAACCAACAGTAGTACATGGTTATGTTTTAGCTTAATCGCAGAAATGCGCCATTATTCTTCAATGAAGCCATATGTAGGGTTTTCAATTTTGAACCAACAGACAACAACGCACTGAGGCCATGAAGACGCCGAAGGAGCGTGCAGAAGTGCTTGGTTTATGTTATATTAAAATACCCCGAGTGCTGACCAACAGACCGCGTAAAGATGTACTTGTCTGTTTCAAGATTGATGCAACACTCTAATAGAGTTCGTTTATCGCTCTGAACTCTGACTCAACGCTCCATACCTTAATCAGCCGTCTGCGGAGATTAAGATGGCCTGTGCAAAGAGCTCAAGCGTGTCGACCAACAGATACTACCGAACTCGGCATCTACCCTTTTGGGAGCTGTTTCAAAAAAAAGGTCAGATCAAGTCTTCTTGACCTAATTTCGGGCACACCTCACCAGAGCCTAAAACACGATTCATCTGGTGATCAATCCTCTAGTGCATCCAACAAGGCTGATCACTGGAGGGCTGGAGGTTCTTATTCTTAAGACTCTCCATGTCTTCAGCGGTAGGCGTAGTACCTTTGTCCGTTTATCATTTGACCTTGTTGTGTGTTGAAAGATTGCCAAGCGTTGAACTGTAGACTCTACCATACCGCGGTCCTTGATCAATGTCGCGAGGTGGAAGACTTACGATGGAATGGCCGACAACCTGCATACAGGAAAACCCTCAGACATCAAATTACGCAATGAGTCATGGCAAGGTCTCGAAATATCAAAATTAATCATGCTTTGAGTATGTGAAGCTGAGCGCAGTAGTCAGTGAGCATGTTTCGTAAAAATTATCTGTTGGTTGGAAGATATCATCCCTGCCAAATTAGTACCAGGACACGAGGTGGTACCTTGACCTCTCTAACCCCTCAGTAGTAGAATAGCTCTGTTTTCTATTATCAAGGTAGATCCTGCACGTCCTTTCACATGCTGGTCAGGTTGACTAGATCCAGCAGAAGGCCAATGTGCCTGAAGACGGGGGAAAATGGGAACATTTTCCTGAGGGATTTTACCTCCCGTCTCGTGTAGATCATAAGAAGCCGCCTAGAACGGTACTGTGGAGTACATGCTCCTGAGAGCTTAGATGTGTTTGAGGTTGATGTTAGGCTTACAGGCCTCATGCGTGAGCTGAGCAGAACCAACACGGAATGCTGTTGAGGCAGACCACGACGCTCTCTCTCGAATGGTAAATCTAGCATGGCCTCCAACATGGGATCTTCCCTCGTGCGATATATGACATTCCCTCGATCCCTCATTTGAGCCCTCCTCACAGTCCCATACTCAGATCTATTTGTTGGAGTTATGCAATTTCACTGCCTTTTTACTATACTGATTGGGCTCCTCTCGAGCTTCAGCATTGCTGTAGATGAAAGACCCCTCGTTGCAGACATGACCAACTGGGATATAGGTCCTTCTTGTCAACCTTACAGGAGGGTCCTTGACGAAGGCTTTGACGTCGCCTTAGAAATGGCCGTTGCAGCTTATGATGCTATGGACCTTCTTCGAAAGCCACAACCAGCCAAAAGACAGCGGAAACAGCACCTGGAATGGTCGATCAAGGCCCGATCCTTGAAGGCCGTGCTGGGGCTCACTGTACAAGAGAATGGTTCAAATCCCCCAGAAGACTTCATATTCGCTCAGAGTAAGTGCACTCTGATATGCCTAATCATGCGCAACAATTATAGCTCACAGCTACCCCAGCCGTCTTCAGCAGAATCAAGACAAGACTCACCCAGTCGCCCAACCCAGTACGGAACCCTCAATTGGAGAGGCTTGGTTATACGAAGCCGTATATCGTATGCGGTGAGAATACCGAAGGGGAAGAGGCCACCTTCAAATGGGTCGGGGCAGATGACCCTGTGCCCAACGAAGGTGGCGTACTGTTAAAAGACTACAAAGAAACCAAAAGGCAAATTGAGAAGGGATTCCCAGGAGCCTGGTTTCACCACGGACGAATTGTCTATGTCCATACCGTAAAACAGAAAGGCTTTATCTGCGGCCCAGGAGTGTCAGCCTTGATAGACTACCGATATGACTGGATTGCCTTTTGCGAGCGTGCTTTTCGACCTGAAGTCATGAGCCGGACCTCCCCAAAGACTTACAAGGAGATAGATGGCAAGACCAAGAAACAGAAGGATAGAATACTCGACAAGATCATTGATGGAACACCATTGAAAAGCATTGCCGGCCACCTATCTGTTACAGTACTGCACGAGCTGTCACATTGGTATGGGCTCCCAAAGCCCAACCCGGACGGTAGACTGGTGCCCGTTAAGTACAGTAAGCATACCTCCGCCAGAATCATTTCAGTCTTTCAGATTGAGTCAGGAACCAAGCAAATGCTGACACGCCAAGATATTATCGACGTGCAGGCAGTGAATGACAAGGGCGAGTATTTGTACAAAACCATCGATCCCACTAAAGCTACTGCTTTGGTACCATTGGACAGGCGCTTGACGATCGGAGAGATGAGAGACAGAAAGCTTGCCATTGTTGCGGCATGTAAGACTCACCCATGATAAGCCGTCCATGAGCTACACTGATACATGACTATGTGCAGATGGGCAGCGGCATGTTTGGAACCTGGCTAAGTCATTTCACGACGACGAAAACAGCAAACCTGTTGTAAATGCCGACTCTTTGGCCTACTTTGCATTGATGGTGTAAGTTCTTTTCTTGACAGTATGACGCCCGGGTACTGTTAGCTAATGAAGCGGTTCGGCGTGCATAGGTATCTAGATGCTTGGGATTGGTCTAAGAAGGGAGTCGCAAGCGAAAAGAGTCTTACAGGGCCCTAATCATCAAGAACGAGACTCTTGGTGATAGGACAATAAGGCTAGTGTGTATCAATTCAACTGGCACAAGATGGCGCACTTGGCACGGAACAACTGTGCTCTGTGTTTAGGTCCGTTTGGGTTGGCTGGATTATTGGACTTGGGATTGCTGGAATTGGAAAAGCATATTTAAAGAGCGTGACGTTATATCAGAAGACAGGTAGAATAAATGTTCGGCTTTGGAAGGGTTTTTCATTGTCATGAGGGGATATGTTAACTTCATCTTTCCATTTACAGTACCACACAATGCGAATCTCAAGAAGGCCATGTAAGTTATGCAACCCGGGCTGTCACATATCCTCCAACGGGTAAGCAAACTCAAAGTCAATCAAACCATAAGAACTAAGGCTCAAGATTTCTTCCATCGGCGGAGGGTCGATAACAAGTCTCTCTTTTTCGGGCCCATTGCTTCCATTGAGGATCCAGTAACCTTTGCCCTTCGAGGTTGAGGAGTCTATGTGATACGGTGCCCCAGGATAGCTGTCGACATATGGGGGATGAATAACATCCATTTCCCCATCAGCTGATCGCCAGACCTGAAAATATGTATGGAACATTATCGTATGGTCTCCAACATGCCTTATCGCTGCGCCGTCAAGAATTGAGTCGAAGGGAGTGTCTGGCAGTGCAATGGCGTGTTCTTGTAGACATGGCAACGTTCGTGCAAGATTGTCAAGGTGAGGGCTGATAGCTGGCCAAACATCAGGAGCATAGCAAGCCCCAAGCTGCCGTGACTCCTCGAGGGATAGATAGAGACGATGTAACTGCGTGAACTGGGTGGATATTATTCCACATAGGTTCTTCAAATCGGCCTCATCAATGACATTCCAAATTCCGCTCTCGTGTCGGGACTTCAAGTTCCAACTGATCTCAAGTGAAGTTATGGACGCGAGGCGATGCGGTACCAGGAGTTGAGGCAGATGTGTTATCAATGCTTCATTGGCCATGATGATGGTATTCTTAGAGTAAAGGATGTCGATAGCTTCGGCATAGCTGCGGTGTTGTTAATTGAGATGATCTCGATTGAAGACAGAGATTGCATGACGTACTTTTGGCGGCAAGACAAGAGCCATCCCTTTGCACCGACGCGACACTTTGCAGGGAACGAGCCTGGCCAAGAATCGCAGTGACGAGCTTCACCAACGCGACAGGTATCAGCCCAAGGACCATCGGGACCTCCATGGGTCATTGGACCAGTTCGCGATAGATCAAGGTCTGGTGGGAGTCGATGACAAACAGATCCCCACCAAATCCATGACCTTGGCTTCGTATCATCAACGACTCGTAGTTTGTCGCCATACATATTCTCCATGATGATGCCACAGTGGTTCTTATCCAACGGTTGAATGAGGTCTGAAGTCATGTCGGGGTAATCGTAAGAAAAGTCCATGTGAAGCCGACGATTGCCAAAAGCCAGTATCAAGATGAATCGTCTGATATCGGGCGGTAGCTTATAGTACGCGCAATGCTGAAAAGTCGGCTTCGGTAGCCCAGGCTCTTCTGCGACATCTCGAAAGCCAGATGGAGTCAGACATCGAGGTCGCGAGGGAGGATTGGGAAGAAGTGAGAGTTTTTCGATGGCATCTTCTTTCTCAAGATCGGGTGCGATCTCGGAAATGTCAGATTCGCTTGGAGGATACGGAGAACCCTCGGAAATTCTCATTGTGATGATTCAGGTTGGCAATGAAATTGAGAAGAACGAGAGGAGGGCAGTGGAGGTTGGGTTCAGTGGTCGGTGGCCTGAAATAAGTGATTCGAGCGCTATTTTACTTGAAACATGACCTGTGCTTTGGCGTGGAGCCACTCAAGGACCAACAACATGTTGGTTGTGCAGAGACTCGCATTGCGTCAGCTGTGCCTAACAGAATGATAATAAAGGTTCCTGGAGGCCAGAGAATCCATACACCTGGTGTGTGATTAAATGAAGGTGACGATCAGCTGCAGAGATAATTGCAGCCAAGGTACTTCACTATCGCACTGTTCTGCCTTGTCTCAGCCGCAGGAACTAAGTAGCCAATAGAACGGCGATTTTCAACCTCTGACGACGTTCGTGATTGTGAATGCTCTGCAGCAGGTGCTGGACGCAGTGAGTTATCATTGGCGGTCTGTTCTTACTACTGCATCTAGCCCAGCATGCTGTATTCGCCTCTGCTTATCTCTCCTATCTAATATTGCCCTCCATCAAAACACGCTCTCAGCACGAGTTGAGAGAACACCATGGCCGAGTTAGCGCTAGCAATCATCCCTCTCGGTCTCAAGACATGTTCCGGTCTTGTGAGCTACCTGAGCGGGCTCAAAGATCACGATAATGCTCTTGCTCGACTCAAACGTCTAGCGGAGTCTCTAGAAGGCAGTTTCCGCTACTCGACGGTTTTCTGAAAAGCGGACAACTGGACCCTTCGACTTCAAAGGCTGCGACTCAAGCTCTACGATGCTTGGCCAATTGTAAGAACGGCTTGAAGGAACTGAAGGCTTTTGGGCAGAAGATCTCAGCTACCGCCACGCCTGACCCCGCGGTCAAAGAGAGAGTCAAGGGCAGCTATCGCAGACTCTCCTACCCACTGCGACAAGCTCAGCTATCGCAGTTGGAAAATGCTTTGGATGGTATTTGCACACCGCTCAATCTGGCCATCCAAGGCTTGCAACTGTAAGTTAGACCTGAAGTCTCTAACATTTTAATTAATAGCTCCCAGAGAGATGCAGGCTATAACTTCGAAAGAAATGATTCTCAATGCTACAGCCGCGAAGAACATAGCGCTTGAGATCTCGGCACTTTCTGCTGCAGTATCTCACCTCAGTCATCCCGTTTCTACCATCCATTCACAACTCCCTTCGATACAAATCACTCTTGATGAGTTGGCTCCTGAGATAAACTTGATGATTCAAGCGCATTTCAAGACACAGATGGATGAGATTCGTGTGTCATTCCAACAAGCAGAGTCTGCAGCGCTTCAACGCAACGCTCAAACTGGCGACCTCCTGTCCAGACTCAGTATAGGTCATCAAAATCCTGCACAAGCTGTTTACAGACTTGCTTCTAAACCAAGTGCACTATGTAAACTTGCATCCTCTGCTTCGGCCTGCTCTTGCAAGGCAAGGCGGCTTCGCACACGCACAACATTTCTGATGGGACCGTTGTCTTTCAAAAATGAAGTTGTTTCCCCTTGTCCTCACTTTAAAGACTGCGATTTCTATACTAATGCTAGTGATTCATCGCGAGAAAGAACCTTGAGGTTCACTGGACTCACTAGGCTGATAGGAAGAGCCATCGAGTTAACAGTACGTACGACGATTGGGGCAGGCGGATTCAGTATCAGTCCTTCTGTCAATTACTTTACTATGGTCGATGAAATGACTTCACCGGCGTTTAGAGTCGTCAATCTGCTGGTTGAAAGTCGCCTGGGAGCCCGTTGGGCAATGGAAAGTTATCCGGGAATCTTATTCGAGTCGATTACCCGGAAACTTCAAGTGATCTTCCGCTCCGGGAACGCTAGGCCAACAGATGTCAACTCGCGAGGCTATTCCTTACTTCATCACTTGACTTTAACCGTTAGTTCTCAATCCGTGGCGAGAATACGCGTAATAACTAACAAGAATAGATGCACTCTGGTGACTTCCGAATACTAACCCAGCAGCAGCGTGCACATCCGGGTTTAAAGTCCTTGTTCGATTTCCTCATCACAGCAGGTACCCCAGTGTCGGCCGTAGGGTCAGACGGTCGGTGTGTTGGCCTTGCACTACTACAATTGTGATACTGACAGAAGCTATAGCCTCGCCCTACACATAGCCGCCGACGAGTTTGTGCTTCCATCCTCGATCCTTGCCCAGCTGTGTGTTGACGATGTGGAGATACCAGCTCCCAGGCGGCCCGAACTGAGGTTTGGTAGTTTTGGCCGTATCGACATCCTCAAGTACGATAGTGTGAGTCGAAGAATCGCAGAAGGTATGATGTGAAAATAAATCGCACATGGTGTATGCTAAAGATGAACGCAAATAGCATTGTATGGGCCATTAACCCTTGCGATTCTACGCAACGATGTGAAGGAGGTTGAAGATCTAATCAATAGGAGTCCAGACTTCATAGGAGAAATCAGCTTTTACGGCGAGTCCCCTTGTTTTGTGGCTGTAGAGAAACCGGAAATTTTGCGAGTGTTGGTCAAACGAGCAACGCCAGAACAACTTCTTCAGCCATGTCGAATAGCGTCGGGCATGATTAGTCCTCTGGGCAGGTCGATTCAGATAAGCAAAAACATCTGTGATAATCATGGAACTACTGACGGGTCTGTTTGCCCTTGCACTGAGGCAGTCAAGATCTGTTGGAAGCCAAATGCCCTATCAGGCCATACTATGATTTTTCGCAGCGCAACATTTTTGGCATGGTTGTATCTTTCAACTTGTTCATTGGTGCCTCAGCACATTGCAAACTTTTGCTTGCAAGAAAACTACAAATGCTTCAGCAAGAGTTCGAAGGGTTAGCACCAAGAACATTGCCGCGGACAGAGAACTTACGTTCGTCGGCAACCCAACTCTACGTTCGATCTAATGGGCTTGGATACCTTTTCCAGAGACAAGCCAATACCGAACTGACAGCCTTACCAAATGAACCGACGGCAGAAATCGGTTGCAAGGGTGTTGAAAAGCCCATATCCAGACCTGTATGGTTAGATATCACATGTCCCGGAGATGCATCCATATTCTGGCATATGGGCTTCAGCGATATCGATGACGCCTGTATACACCAATCATTAAGCCAGCAGGCCTTTGATGCGTTTGGTCCAGACATAACGCAGGTCTTGCACTGTACGTCGCCGCAATATGCGATGTGGCTTTATAATCATTGCCCAAACTTCTGGACTTTGATTTGTGAAAACAGCAGATTAGAACGATCTAGCTTTATTCTAGCCGAGATCATCATCAACAACAGGAAGAACCTGAAGAAATACCTTATCCGCGACCCTTTGGCCATTGAATACACAGATAGGTGTACTTGTCAGTGTTCACCTGAAGGTTATACGCCTTTTACCCATGGTATACGGTGTCTTTTGGAAAGCTATTCATCAGACATTGACGAGCTACGATCATTTGTGGAAGACTTTGGGGGAATATTGACAATGCATCAACATACTGCTGTTTTGAGGCAAGCGGTCTTCGCCAATCTCGATATGGTACACACATGTTCCGCCAGGCCAGATTTCTCAGATGAGCCACTAAACGATCGAGTCTATACCGCGACGGATGATGGTGACAAAGCAGCCTTTATCGATAGCGTGATTATCGATTTCAGAAGATTCATGCTCAGAGATGCCGACGCCACAGATTGCGAACGAGAAAATTACGACATGTATCTCTTTCGTGAGACTATGGAATATTATCAACGTGCTTTGGAATTCTGGGACCACGTTTTGCCATCAATGTTGGGGAAGTTTGAGCAAACTTTGGCGTCTACATGGAAACCTGACCCTGAGACTTTGAAAGACCTGGGGGTTACTCTCTGGATCGAGGAAGAGAAGAAACAAGAAGTCTGTGCTAGGGTGTATGAAGTGAGAAGGGATGATGAGGAGAGCCGCAGGATGGCGTTTAAGGAACTTATGGACAAGCTAGAGATGATCGAATGAACGATGGTGGTTTCTTATATATAGATTGCGAAGCTTTTGGGGTGTACGAAATGGCGAAGGACAATATAATAGAGCGATGAATTGACTCAGAGTGGCGGTTGCAAATCCTCTGCACAATATGATGCTTCACGGTCTTGTTCTGGTCATTGCTCCAAGTCGGTTGGGATAGTAGAGAAGAAGATAATGTCCTTTGTCAGTCGCCGTCTCGAAGATGTCCGCGTGGGTATTGGTTGATACAGCTTATAGCGAGATATCTGCTAATACTCCCTGCCATCAGTCAGTGACTTATACGAGGGTTTAAGTTATCAAGTTGAAAATGATGAAACACGAGAGGCTGTAGCCTAAGGGTGACCCACTATGCTCCGAAATCTAACGAATCATTTCTGTCGACGGGGACAGTCAGCAAACTCTTAGCTTCTCCTTGGCTTCACTTCATCTTCGACCTCACTTCATCTCATCAACAACTTACAACTCATGCTATTGTCGGCGATATACGTGCGACAACGAATTACTGGATTATTGTTTGACCCAGTAGGACGCATCTGACTTTTTGGTTCTGTTCTGTATTGTATGAGCTCTTATTGCCATCAGATCATTCACCAAAGCTATTGGCTTACACGGCCGAGACGGCACAGCTCACTGCAACTTGTGGCCTGAGGACACCAAATCCTCCTCCTACCTGGTATATATACCACACTCTGCCCTCCTCCTTCGACCCCTTCCCTTCCTTTCTTTTACATCCATTCCATCATCACGCTATCTCCCAAACCTGGTTCTTCATCACTAATGGCCAGAATCAAACAAACAAAAAGACCTTCAGCACACATACAGAAGACCACTACCCCTAAGCCTCAGCCCACTTACACCATGGCTTCCTCCGGTAGTGTCTTTTCTGAGACGCTTCAAGAGATCACCAACACCAAACTCCAGGAGCTGTCCAAGAGACGCTCTCGCTTTGAAGAAGCCAAGGCGGAGATTCTTTCTTCCGTCGAAGCAGAGAAGGATGCCGTCAAGCGTCTTGTCATCTTGAGCGATGGTGTCAAGAAGTGCTTCTCTATCAAGCTCACCAAGGAGAACAAAGTCATCTTGGGTTTCAGCAGTCACAAGCGCCTTGAGATTGACCTCAAGAACCTCGACCGCTTCCTTGGCCAGGCCAAGACTGACCCTTCCGTATCGCAGAAGATGTTGGCTGCATGGGAGGAATCACTCACTCGTCAGCTCGATATGCAGGCCCTTCAATATCAGTATGCCTGGCTCTATGGTGAGCTCGTGACCGAATGGCTGTCCGGCGATAAGGAGAAGGATCCAGAGGCAGATGTCGAGATGGGCGAGGCGTTCGAGGATATTGGCGACCAAGCCAAACTTCAATCCAGGATTGACTGGGAGGACACCGTCTTCCAAGCCGCCGACATCGATACCAAGGCCCTCAACAGTTACCTCGAACATCTTTTCGGCTCCAATAACAAGGACAAGAAGGCCATGGCTAATAGTCTCAAGGTCCTTCGGCGATGTGTCTCTGACCATGAAGCATCCATCTCAACACCCAATCAGTTCACTGTTGGCTCCCTCAAGTGGATCATTCCCGGTCTTCACTCCTCAGATCTCCTCTCCAACGAGAAACGAGAAGTGCTCAAGGACTTTGAGAGTAATGATATGATCTTGAAAGAGATTGCAGACGTCCTCAACATGCGCATCAATGCTCTCGAATCATGGACATGGAACTCCGAGACTCCTGTCCCTGTCTCGATGGAGAAGAAGATCAGCGGAGTCTTCAACATCCATATGCATGAAGACTTACTCCAAGCCATCTTCCTCCAGTATATTGGCGTTAAATGGAGTGTTTTCTTCAAGACAGCCTTCAAAAGGTTTCGTGATTCTGTAGCCTGGAAATCGGAGAGGCAAGAGATCCCTCGAGATGACCGGCGACGACTTGGCTACTACCTCGGTCCACTTTCAGACTCGCCGTGCCTACAGCGTGAACGTGTCAAGGTCAATGAAGAGAGATATTTCATGGCACAGCTTATGGACCACGTGGGTGAAATCACAGGCACTGCCGACGGTGAAGAGGAAGCTGAGTACGAACGTTTCGCCGCTGACACCAAGAAGCGTAAAGTTGTAGTTCAGGCTATGCAGGCACCTCGTAGACAGCTTGCCAGCAAAGCATGCCGAAAGGCACACCCATCGACCGGAGGCGTGGGACAGGGCGGTGCCATGAGACATCGCAGGATCATGAATACGAACAACTTTGCTGCTGAGGTTGACTACTCTGACGAGGAGGAAGAAGATGACGATGATGACGAAGACGACAAGTCTCGCAGCCCAATGGCACTCAAGCAGACCTTGCTTCATCTGCTGTCTACAGAGATCACCATCAACACTCATCTTTATGGCGAGATGACGGCATTCCACTCCGTCTTTGATGACTGGAACCCCAAGCTTCCTCATGAAACTGTCTTTACGATCCTCAAGTTCCTTGGAGTCTCTGATACGTGGCTTGGGTTCTTCAAGAAGTTCCTCGAGGCACCTCTCAAGTTTGTGGACGATGACGACTCGTCTGCGCGCAAGAGACGTCGTGGTACTCCAGCAGCTCATGTTTTGAGCGATGTCTTTGGCGAGACGACTCTGTTTTGCCTTGACTTTGCTGTCAACCAGGCTACCTCGAACAACTTGTGGAGAATGCATGACAACTTTTGGTTCTGGTCGCCTGACCACAAGGTCGCTGTGAAGGCCTGGGACACTGTTGATGAGTTCACCATCGTCACTGGTGTCAGTGTCAACCCCACCAAGACAGGCACGGTCCGCATCTCCAAGGATAGCAATACGACCCTTCCCATCGATGATTCACTGCCAGAAGGGGAGATTCGTTGGGGCTTCCTTCGCTTGTCACCCAAGACAGGTCGGTTTGAGATTGATCAGAAAATGGTCGACTCTCATATCAACGAGCTTCACAAGCAGCTACTTGACAAGCGCAAGAGCATTCTTGGCTTTATTCAAGCCTGGAACACATATGCTGCGACCTTCTTTACCTCCAACTTTGGTAAAGCAGCCAATTGCTTTGGCCGTGAACACGTCAACAACATGCTTTCAACTCACAAGAAGATTGAGGAGCAGGTCTTCACAAAACTCTCAGATGGCCAGGTTACGAACGTGGTTGAGTTCCTGAAGCAGGAAATTAGTCAGAGATTCGGCATCAAGAATATTCCCGATGGCTACCTCTACTTCCCCATGGAACTTGGCGGTCTTGACCTGCAGTCCCCGTTCATTTCTCTCATGCAGATTCATGATGAAGTCTTCAAGAACCCATCTCAGCCTATGATCGACTTCCAAGAAGATGAGCGTCACGCATACGAAGGTTACAAGCAAAAGTTCCTGAGCGGCAAAACTCGCCATGAACGATACGCCCTAGACGAACCAGACTGGGAGCCAGCAACCGAGCACGAGAAAGACACCTTCATGCCCTTTGAGGAATTCATCCGCTACCGCGAGGCTTTCTTCTTTGAGCACTTCACAGCTACCAACAGACTACACCGCATCTTCCGCACGCTCATGAAGAGACCTACCGAGAGCAAGGTTGAGACCGATGAGGGAAAGATATCAGCTGCTATGGAGCAGTTGCGCGGGGAGTCGAATCTGCAGGGTATTACTGGGTGGTGGAATAACATGGATGCGTATTGGACTTGGGTCGCGACGTTTTATGGACATGAGATTGTTGAGAGGTTTGGGAGGTTGAATATTGTGAATAGGGAGTTGTTGCCTATTGCTATGGTTACTTTGTTCAGGGATAAGCGCGTTAAGTGGCAGGGTTAGTTTGGATGATGGTCTGAGGAGGGACTGGATACTGTTTATTTTGAGATGTAATGAATCGCAGGGATCAAGTTGATATTTGCGGGAATATTTACCAGAATGGAATTTCAACTTTGCATATGAAAAGATCGATCTGCTTGTTGTAATTGACAAACATATCTGTGCAGTTGGAATCAAAGCCCCAGGTAGAGGCTCTGAATGATCGTGCAGAATATTTAAAATGGAGAGTCTTTCGACTGATAGAAAAATCATGAGGAGAAATAAATCTCTCTTCTATCTTTGTCACTATTGCTTCACTCATTCATCCAAACTACGGGTCATTCTTCTTCGATACAGACTCTTATTCAAGTATCTATTCCTCAAAGTGCCCACTGCTCAACAATCTCGGCCAGAGTTGTCTCACTGCCAACATTACCAGGGAAGACAACAAACGGCACAGACCGATGCCGACTTGTCTCCTCATCACATCTCCAGAGAGGCACACCTGGAGCAGCCTGGCCCACGATCAGAGCTCTCCTCATCTTGAGACCTTTTGTGGCTGCATCCGAGGAAGTTATTCCTCCCTTGGCGATAATATATCGTGGCCGCACTTGGATGTTGACGAGGAGGCGGACAAGTGCAGCAGCCACCTTGGAACCGATCTTCAGTGAGGAGATGGCTTCGTCGGTCTTGATCAACGTCCGCGAAGTCATGACCAAGACATCTCTTCCAGTGCTGATGAGCCTGGTAGTCTCGGAGATAGCATGGTCTACCATCTTCTGCTCCTGTTCCGCAGACTCGATCAGCTGAGCTACATCGAGCTCAATCACCTCAAGATCGGCACCCCTACGCTCACGCAACGCCTTGAGCTGCGCTGTCGTTTTGGGGACGTATGAACCAGCGAGAATGAGGCCTCCAGTCCTTGTAGCGTCAACATCAGCCTTGAGCGAGACTTCAGCCCATGTCTTGGGTGGAATTTCTTTGATCCCGAGCCTCGACGATACAAAGCCAGCCGCAGTGCGATAGATGAAGCGGTAGCCCTTTTCCTCAGCAGCCAAGAGGCCTGCAACGAAGACGTTCATATCCGAATCCGCGACAGCGTTAACAATGATGACACGGTCAGCACCACGCTCTCCGCTCAGAAGTTTCTCTTCAACCTTGGCTGGACCCCCGACGCGCAGATCCTCCAAAGTGATGGACGTGAAAGATGATGATGTGAATCGCGTTCCGCATTTCTCGAGGATATACCCCCGAAGATTGGAGTTCTTGTACCCGAACGTAGCATCCTTCGCGAATGCAGTCTGCGCAGCACGGACCAGTAGGTCATCTTCTTGCACATAATGAACATCGTCAATGGTAAGCCTGCCTCCCTGACGGAAGAAAGGTGCAAAGATCCAACCATCGGATTTACCGAGCACTTCCTCGACTGCCTCGGGCTCCTCGGGTAAATGGCCGCGCAGTGTTGAGTCGCCGCGCAATACTATCTCAAAGGCCTTGCCACTTTCCTCAGCGGCCTTTTTCACGTTTGCCGTGATCTCGGCGATGAGATCCTTTGCTTCGGTGGGTGGGAGAGCTCTGCTGTTAGTCAGGATGAAGAAACCGCGACATCCCGTTGCGAATTGCTCTTTGAGAGTATCGATATCCCAGACGGCTAGGACGTCGATGTTGTTGCAGGTCTGAGTTCCTGTGGGATCGTCGTCGAGAGCGACGAGGACAGGCATAGAACCGCTGTCGACGCGAGCTTTTGTTGACTCAATCAGATCGGTAGTGTACTCAGCAGGGAGAGCAGCTAATGTAGCCTTTGCAGGCAATGGTTTCACGGAGTCTTCGTGCGCAGCAGGAGGTGAGACCTTGTCAGATGCACTCTTGCTCACGTCTGACCCAGCAGCCTCCCAAAGTCGCACCACGCCCGCATCCGACTCTCTAGCCCACCCACGAGCAGCTCCATCGATATAGAGGGTATGAGCCACAGCAGACATGGGCGTATAACTAGCCAGCCTCTTGGCTTCATTCAGAACGATACCAAGATCCTTGACAAAGATTGCCAAAGCCGAGTGAGGAGTCCAGTCTGCATCGAGCATCTGCGTAGCCCGATTCTGGAACATCCAGCTCCAGGCGGTAGATTCATTGAAGATATCGTATACTTGCCGCGTGTCGAGACCAAGACGGGAGGCGAATGCTAGTGCCTCTGCTGCTGTTGCGATGTGGACTCCTGCTAGAAGCTGGTTGATGAGTTTGGCTGAAGATGCTGCGCCGACTCCGCCCTTGACGTTGTAGATGTTGGACTCTTTGCCGGCCATGGCCAGAATAATGCCGCGAACGGATCCTAGTGCTGAGCCTGTTCCTGAGCAGATCATCTTTAGTTCGTCAGTATGGATCACGTTGTATCGAGACATGGGGCGCTGCGTACCGTGAGATCACCCTTTGCTGCACGAGCAACACCTCCACTGACAGGTGCATCCACAAGGCTAAGACCCCTACCCAAAGACTCCAACTTGTCACCAATACGACGTGACTCAGATGGTGGAACAGTTGAGCTGAGTATGACCGTCGCTCCGTCGGCCAGCTCCTCAGCAGCCTTGCCAGCGCCAAATAGTACATCCCACGCCTGCGCAGCGTTCTGAACCATGAGGATCAGCGCAGCTGTGCCCTTCGCGGCATCAGCTGGCGAAGAGGCCCCGATGGACATCCCACTCGGGCCACTGGCTGTGAACTTCTCGACTGAGGGAGCCCAAACGTCATAACCTTGTACGGAGAAGCCGGCTCGCACAAGCGATTGCGCCATGCCTTGACCCATTGCTCCTAGGCCAACCATGCCAATCATTGCCACGGATGGCGGTGTCTTTGGCGGTGTGACGTCTGTCGAAGGCTTGCTTGCATAGCTATTAGTTGCAGCAATAGGCATAGCCTTCTGGTGGCGCGGTTTGAATAGTTTGACTAGGCTGGAGACATGTTCAAGGCCATATCCCTGGGCGGAGGCGAGTAGACAAACTTGTTCACTCGCTGAGCACAGTGGTAAAGGGAAATTGAGACTCTTGGATGAGGACGTGACAATGTTCTAAGTCTGTGTCAGCGAGCTATGACAAGTAACAGCGTCTCTGTAGAACCTTTCACCGTTGAGCAACTTACAATTTTATGCAACAGCGACTCGATCGACGGCTTCAAATGTGAATCCCTCTGCAGCATATGAGGTACAAGCTCTTCATACGCCCAAGAATTACCTGCAGCGTTGATGATGATGCTGTATATCTCATTGGCGTCAATCCCTGCTTTGGACGCAAGACCAGTAGCCTCGGCAGCCGTGACAGCATGCGTCGCATCCAATAAACAGCTTGTCAAACGCAGTTTATTCGATGCTCCAAGACCCCCGGAAATAACATGGACGTTGTCGTGAGCTTTTGAAAGGAAAGGTACGCTTTCGATGGCGGCGGCTGAACCTGAGATCCAGATGGAACTTTTGTTCCTACTGCTTGGTGGGGTGATGGAACAATCGAGGATCTGGATGTCAGGTCGACCAGCTTCGGTGAAACGAGAGGCTAGGTCTTGGTAGTAATCTGGTAAGGCGAGGCATTCGAGTATTAGGGATGCATCCTTGGGCAATGCTTAAGTTGGTCAGCGAGACTGGTTTGTATGTGTTTTATGTTTACATACAGTGTATAAGACCAGATGATGATCCTAGGAGCGTCTCAGTCAAAGTTTCTGCGTCTTTCTCTTCAATCCAGACAATCTGGCTGTGCTGGGCGACATGATGGACCGAGTCTGACCGCTGTACTTGCACGGCTCGAATGAACTCAGCACTTTTGGAGGAGGCGTCGTAAATTCTCACTGTGTCGTATAAATTTAATTGCAAAGCTTCTGTAGTTTCAGCCTTTTCTGGGCTGAAGCCAATAAAACCAATAGAAGAATGAGATGGCATGGTTGGTGTCTGTGCGGTGCTGTGGTATGTAGTATAGATGATAGCTAGACTCACACCAATATGAGCAACGGCATCGTCCTTATAAATTGTCGAGCCACCTCCACCTCGACGTCCATTCCCAGCAATTGCCATTCCTCTCAGCACAAGAAGTCCTGCAATTGCCGCACGTAAAGTACATTTACAGGTAACTGACAACGAAATATCCACTGCGGAGGCAATTCTGTCCCAATAAGGCTAGAGACACTCTCAGAGCGGGCGAAAGCGGCTCGAAGTCCGCACCCCCTCGAACTACCCGTTGGTTCATGCGGAGAACAGCGCTAACTAACCCCAGATCCAGCGCGGTCATCCAGCCGTCCTCGACTCACCTCACTCCGTGATATACATACTGCCCCAGCACCGCGGTCTTCATACCGAGCTATTCTCTTCCCCCGGATTGTCAGCCGCCCCAGATACTTGCAATTTCCCCGTGGAGAACATGAAGAGAACCCGCACTGGTCTCGAAGCGGATGAGTACGGGCCGGGGGACGCTTCCGGCTCTGTCATTCGTGGTTCCAAAGTCTCTAGAAAGATACGAGCCTGTAAGTTGGCTTTGCAGTCATAGAGATAGGGAGATTAACTGAGACCCAATAGGCCAGCAATGTCATACGCGCAAGATTCGCTGCATTACAGAGGATGGAGCCCCCAAGTGCATACGCTGCACCAAGAATGGCTTCGAATGCGTCGTCAACAAGAATCTGCAAGATCTCTTAGAAGGGGAATATGACTGGAAAAAGTACATGGAGCAACAGATGGAGTCCATGCGCACGTCCATGGTAGACATGAAGGCGAAACTCGACAATTTGCAATCAAATCAGCAGCAAATGGCGCTCGCGACGACGTCCCCAGAGACAGTCTCCCGCCTCTCAGCTCCAACGCCTCATTTGACTGCCATGACGAGAGAGAACTCACCTGATGCCCATAGCGCCTCTAAAGACGACGGTGCCATTGTTGATGCTCCTATGGTGAGTCTCTTTCGAGCGACGAAGCTACGCAATATCAGAAGCGATCCCAGTCGCGATGGTAGAGCAGGCCTGGACCGCCATCGTCAACCGGACTTCATCTCTCAAGGACGAATCAGTCTCGCAGAAGCAGAGCATCTCTTTGCTGCATTCCAGGGCACGCTCAACGCTTATCTCTGGGGCGGTGTCGCCCTCGTGCATGATACCCTGTCATCAGCAAGGGAGTCATCCTCACTCCTCGTCGCAGCAATCCTGGCCGTAGCCGCCCTCCACACCCAAGACGACGGTCAGAGCTTCGACCGCTGCTACGTCGTGTTCGCCGAGCTCGCTAGCCAAGCCATGTTCCAGCGATATCACACTCTAGACGACATCCGGGGTCTCTGCATCGGTGCCTTCTGGCTCTCAGACCTAAGCTGGAAACTTTCCGGGCTTGCTGTGCGCATCGCTACAGAACTTAATATCCACCAGCATTGCGCTAGGGCTTTGCGTGGGGAGACTTCACATTGCGAGAAGGCTAGGCTATGGTATCTCCTATACGTTTGTGACCATCACTTTAGCATTGCGTACGGGAGACCGCCTGTCATAGCTGAGGATGTGACTTTGATCAATCATGGGGGATTCCTTGGTCTTCCCGGAGCAAAGGGCTCTGATGTGCGGCTTCATAGTCAGGTCAGCATATTCATTATCCTCAGCCGAACTTATAGGACTTTTGGTTTGGATAGATCACGGGTTGTTGCGAATGATGAGTTTGATGCGATACGTCGCTACAATGGCGAGCTGGGGCAGTGGAAGCAGACTTGGGAGGCACGATTAGGCGAGCTAGGTATGTTGTCTCGTATAGCTGGGAACCAATCTGCCAAAGATGTGTCAGTAACTGACGTGATGCGACAGGATGCGATCCTCAGATTGGCGATTATCCAAAGAAAGGAGTTTTGTTGCACTACCACTTCGCCCGACTTCTCCTGTTCTCTGTCTGTCTGCAGGGCCTCCAACCAACCGATGACTATCTCATCTCTCTCGAGAGACAAGACTTCATTAACACAGCTGTAGAGAGCGCATGTGCAGCACTGCGTTTAATCCTAGAAGACTCTGATATGCGTCGCGCCGTAGTAGGAGTCCCGTTATACCTCCTTACCACGATCGCGTACTCGTCCATCTTTCTGATCAAAGTCTGTTCGTCGTGGAGGGCTGTTGTCGTACACCTCTCAGTAGACGACGTAGTCAACCTCGTCGGCCCCATTATCTCCATGCTCAATGCGACACAAGCATATGCGAGGCATGTAGCGCATTACATTGGGCAGGGTCTTAGTACCATGCTTGACAAGCTTAAGTCAGGAGAGTCGGCGAATGACGTACTCATTCCGCAAAGTTTCAATAGCAGGACGTTGGGAGTGCCTCAAGACTCGAGACCAGCACAACAGCAGGATTGGGATCTGAGCTACGGTTGGATGATGGGGGATCAGCTTGGGATGGGACTAGAATACTATCCGGGAGACTTGCTCGGGATCATTGGATCACAGATGGCAGAGTAATCGTACAGAACATTGTCTGTTTGGGTTCTGGAGTCATGAATTACATACATAATAATCAAGAAGACCAATTACTGCCAAACTTGTTCCACCTACCCACCTCAGACGATTGTCTGTTTATTGCCGCTAAAGCAATCTTCGCCAAGAAACCCCCCCAATTCTACCCATGACTAGCTAGCTCCTCGCACTGCCGAACTATATCTTCCACTCGGCGCGAAGGCCGCCCTACCCCATACTTGAGAGCGGCCTGCATGCCGCGCCATTGACCAACAGTCTAGAATCTTTCTTCCCTCTCCCCTCTTGTGGAGATGACAATGCGTGCGTCCCTTGTCTTCGTGCCCGACCTTACCCCATGGGGCGATCCACATTGAGTTTCAAGGCTTACCCATGGTTCACGGGGCTGGTTCCCCAGGTTTATAGCGTAGCATTAGCTGGGGATCACCGTGGATGTGGGTTTTCGTATTTAAGGTCGTTGTTGGCCCTATCTCGTTGGCTTCAATTTTTCTCTGTACTCTAAGCCTCTTCTCCAGACTCTTGGACTACTCAAGTACACACCACCCCTGCCTTTGGTCCTTAAAAAGACCCTGAAAGTCTTTCAGAGACTGGCACAATGAGCGACGAGAAGGAAATGTCCAAAGCTGGGGAGCATCATGAGCAAGTCGGCATCTCGCAAGAGCTGTCCGACGCTCTGAGGAACTATACCCCCGGCAGCCCTGAGGAGAAGAAGCTCGTCAGGAAGATCGACCTCTTCCTGATGCCCATCTTATGGATCATGTATATCCTAAACTACGTCGATCGCACCAACATCGTAAGTTTCATCAACTAAATACTAGAACACACACATACTGATGCGTATGCTTCCATAGGGTAACGCAAAAATCGCCGGTATGGGCGACGATCTGAAACTCACAGATGAGATGTACGCCTGGGTCCTCTCCATCTTCTTCTTCGGCTACCTCATCTGCGAAGTCCCCTCCAACATGATCCTATCCCGCAGCCGACCCTCGCTCTTCCTCCCCGGCATCATGATCGTCTGGGGCTGCCTTTCCGCTGTCATGTCCGTCAGCAAGAACTACAGCACCATCCTCGCCTTTCGCTTCCTCCTCGGCTGTATCGAGTCGGGTTTCTTTCCCGGTGTTTTATACCTTCTTAGTTCGTGGTATACGCGTGCTGAGCTGGGCAAGCGGTTTGCTATCTTCTACGCTGCTGCGGTTCTCTCCGGTGCTTTTGGGGGTCTGCTTGCTGGTGGTATTACATCTGGTATGCATGATGCTCACGGTATCACGGGATGGCGCTGGCTCTTTATCATTGAAGGAGTGGCCACTGTTGGTGTTGGTATCATCGCTTGTTTTGTGCTGCTTGACTATCCTCATAACTCAAAGCGACTCAGTCCGCAGGAGCGTCAGCTGGCTCAGATTCGCATCGTGGCTGATGGTCTCGCCTCGACGAGCAGTCTCAGCGGTCGACTCACTCACTGGCAAGCCTTCGTTGCCGCTATTTCTGATCCCCGAACCTACATCTTCATCGTCCTCTTCATGCTCGATGTCGGCGCAGGAACAATCTCCTACTTCATCCCGACCATCACAAAGACTCTTGGCTACGACTCCGTTCAAGCTCAGTACATGACAGTGCCCATCTACGCTGTTGCTACTGTAGTCCTCATCTTTGTCGCCTGGTCCTCCGATCGCCACATCGAACGCCGCTGGCATATTACATCGGCACTCGTCCTCGACTGCGTCGGCAGTGTCGTCTGCGCGGCCGTCCAGAACCCCATCGTGCGATACGTGATGATCTGCTTGGTGGCCTCTGGAATCTGGTCAGCGCTCCCTTTGATTCTCTCATGGGCCAGCGCAACTGTGAGCTTGCCCCCGGAGAAGCGAGCCATCGTCCTTGCGCTGGTCAATGCTTTCGGGAATTTCTCCAGCGTCTATGGAAGTCGAATCTGGCCTACGACGGACTCACCAGAGTATCACATTGGCTTTGGTGTCACCGCTGCTTTTCTCGGAGCGGGTGCGATTCTTGCCTCTGTTTTGCCTCTACTATGCAAAGTCACTGCTCACAAAGGCACAGCTGCTGAAAGGGCTGTCCTTGCTGGTCTTCAGACTGAGGAACGAAATGGAAATGGGAGTGAGGCGGCATCGGCCAAGTGACATGGACTTCAGCAGTAGGTTGGGAGATAGTACTATCTAGCAGGAGTGCAAGACTTTAGCTAGTGAGGAATTGATATTCACTCTACTAGTGCGTGAAATTCCCCTTATATGAGTCCCTATCAAGAAGGTGACGCTTCTGTATTTCTTGCTGGTCCAATTGTCTGTATACAACTATCAGCGCGTTAAGCGGCACGGCCAGTTCGGGTGAGATGACTTGAATAGATTGAACTAAATACTCTTTATTTAGGATATGATAAACTATAAGATTAATTTTAGTCAAGGTTGTGTATTTATGTAAGCTGATGATGTGTATCATGAAGCGATGGTCTATTGAGTTGGTGGATAAATGAAGTTAAGCAGTACTTGAAATACAAGGGCGTGGCTGTTCCATATTTTGCACAGTGAGTTTATTGTGCCAACCTATCACTAAGCTTCCTTGTCGTGACCCGGCCTCATGACTCAATTGATTGAGGAATCTAGTCGCTCACCCTACAGACAAAAATGAGACAAAGCAGCGGTTGGCAGGTAAACGCATCTAGAAGTAGAGTCAAGAAGGGAATTGAGGTTACTGTCAAAGCCTCTGCATACCTAGGTATGCGCTTACATCATGCCTCAATTAATAGAAGCTATGGTTTGAGGACCTTGATGGAGTGATTGATTGCATGGGGTTGTAGTCCGTATCCTTGTTCGGGCTCCGTGAAATGGCTGAGAGCAACGGGATGACGGCAGCCGAGACACGGGACCTTTCGGAGACTTTCACAAATGTTGTCATATGCATTCGGAAGTTCATGCAAAGTGCCGTTCATAATGAGAACAGGATCATATCATCTCAGTCGTCAACATTGCATGATTGATGCAGATGCATAAAGTCGACATGCAGGAACTCACAATGGTGTCACAGTCAAGAGGGGTATGTCGTACTCGTGTCCCATCACATTAAAGCTACTAACCAACTTGCATCATAAGGTACATGTCTCGTATTGACGCCCCAAACGCCCAATTCCCTTTCAATCGAGCATGTCTGTTGCGTTGCTTTGCGTTGCATTTTTGCCCAGCTCATTCCCAAACATACAATCTTAATCGTTCATTCCATACCGCCTGGCTCGGGCTTAAAATCCACTCGTCAAACCGTGAGCGGAAAGTTTGTAAAGTGGTGACGTCCAATGCGGAATTGTTTCCGTGGACCCGATTGGCTTTTTTGGAGGCGCATTTAAGCTCCATCCTCGTCATCGCCAACGCGAATGGTGCCCTCAGCGCCAGCGCCGTTGGTCCAGTAACCTCCAATCTCGGGAGTCGTATCGCGGTTCTGTCGCGTGGCAGTGATGATCCAGAGGCCGAGAACAGCCTTGGTGAGGACGTCGAGGACGGCGTAGATGACGACCTCGGTGCCGACCTTGACCTTCCAAGCGCCACCGGCAGCACCCCAGACACTGTGGACATTAGCTTTGTTCAATTGAAGAATGGTGAGGGAACTTACACGAGGTAGACGAGCCAGAGGATCAGAGAAGCGACGGAGATTGAGCCAAAGAGGCGAGCGATCTTAGTGCCGCGGGCACGAGAAGTTCGGGATCCGGGAACAGCGACGTGCCAGATGGTGAAGACAAAGGCGATGACGCTGATAGCATACCATCCCCACTTCTGAGCAGTGTTTGCATGTCCAACAGCGGAGAAAGCACCAGCGAGGACAAAGATGACATTAGCAATGACGGCGAAGATGGTATGCGCACCATCAACACCCGCAAGGAGACAAAGCTCCACGACAAGCAGTGGCGTTGAGAGCGTCCAGTCAACATATCGCGCCCAGAAGACCTGGCGACAGACTTCATGGTGCGTGTCGGGAACATGCTTGTGATGATCCCGCACGCTGGTGCAGTTGAAGTACGATGTCTGTCCAGATGCCATGGCAAAGTAGGCGAGGGCAGAGATGATGGTGGTGAGAGTTGTGAGGAAGTAAAAGATGCGACGCTGAACGGCAACGTTCCATGATAGCAGGGCGAAGATGGCAGACACGACTGTCATTGCGACGAAGAGAACCCATAGAGCGCGAACGCCATTGTGGCCGATGGTTTGGTAGTGAGTCGGTTCAGCTACAACACCATCATCAGTAAAGCTCTACACGACGGGTAAGAATGAACATACGAACGACGGTAGGAATGGGAGAAACCCCTCCATGAGTCTTGTAAGCCTCCATGTTGACTAAGTCTCTGAAGCTTTTACGATTGAAGATCTTCAAGTTGGAAGCGATGAAGAAGCTAATAAGAAGCAGAAAGAAGCTCGAGGCTGGGGCGGGGAGCTTATAAGAAGAGAGGCGGGAGCTTACACCGCCTCTGCCTGAGGCGTTTCACACCGTGAATGAGTGAATGATTGGATTGGACGTTTCGTAAATGAAAACAAAACGTCATCAATGACATGTTAGACTGCGCGAGTTTGCACAGTGAAAGCAGGTATTTAGGATGCGGGGGAATGAACGCTTCAGGTTACGCGAGGCCATCGTGTGTGAGAGGCGTCACTAATACGTAATTTGTGTAGCGAATCATGAGAGGGGTATGTCTCTGTCATATGATGGGAACGTGAATAATACAAATTATGCATATTAATGTTACAGTTCAGTAACAGTTCTGTTGTATTTTTAAATTTGTTACTGGAGCTGTTGGAGCTGGAATGAACCTGAAGCTTGCGTGGAGCTCCCCAGACACAGCGCGTACCACAGACGTCACAAGCAGGTTAGTAACAAGATTGGTACCACAAATACCCGAGGCCGGAGGATTTGCTCAGACGGAAGAATAATTGTTCCCTGCTGCCTTGGTTGAGTTGCAGATCTTGAGGAAGATGAATCTCGATCGTTTGGAGGGATCGACCCTCGGGAGGGAAGAGGTAGGTGACACGAAAGAAAGCTCGCGTCAGCCCGTGTCTCATATTTCAGCTGTCCACAGTTACAAGGGCGGGATTGTTTTGGGACGAGACGGGAAAATGCATGAGGAAGAGTGGTCACGGTGAGGAATTATCGTACGCCATGATGCAACTCGCCGTCTTGCATTCTCTCCTCTTGCCGCCCAGCCAGTCAACCCAATATCTAGGTATCCAACGTTGCCTCCATTCACTTGCCGTCGTAAGCCATCATATCATGTCTCCCCCGCAAATTCCCCAGACTGAAAAAGTAATCACCTGCCGAACATCGGCTTTTCCAAAACCTGGAGAGTCCAATAATGACTTCCGCTTCCGCTTCTTTGTTGACATGTGAACGGGACCCCAATCCCAATTCATGACGCATCCTGGTTTAGTGACAGCCAACTTGTACCACGTGCACCTCCAGCACCTCCACCATGATTGGACTATTCCCTACTCCGTACAACCAACAATTTCCAAGCGGTGTGCAGCTGGAAGGACAAGAGTCAGATGTCCGTGTTTTGCTGAGATAACCTTTGCCAGAAGAGTCATTAGCATGCTAAACTTGTTGGGTGAAAAAGTAAATTTAGCTGGGGAGAATCGGCTGTCAAGAAACAAGAACCCTGGAGAATAAATGAATACAGGGCATTTTAGTGGTCCATGCTCCTCCACGTCAAAAATTGGTGGGGAATGGGGCCTCAGCTCGGCAAGTGGATTCAATTTGGGAATGGCAGCGAAAAGGAAAGGAAAGGGTCATTTCGTCGTCGTTCCCTTCCAAACTCAACCAAGAAACTCCTCATTTCTAACTCTAAATCTAACAATGCAATAATCTCATCATTCAGAATCACCACCTCAAGATCATCCTTCTCTCTCCCTTATCATTCCACCTCCAATTCTTCATGTCTCAGCGCCCCCTCCATTAACCCCCACCACTTCCGTTGACCCTTCCGCACCTACAAATGCTTCTCGACTTGTGACCACGATTCCTTGTCCGACTTGTCTGCTCGAATACAATATCCCTAACCCCCGACGCCTTGCGACACTTCATCTCGAATCTTACACGTACAAAACACTGTTTGCCATGCTATAACCTCGTTCCTCCGACCTCGCACACGACCGAACCTGCGCTTCCGCGGCGCGGGCCTCCACCATGGCCGACCTTATTCTTCCTGCCCGCGCGGTCCCTAGTCTATACAATAAATCTACAAAATCCCCAGTTAAATCGAATACCAAAGCGAAGCGACCGCCGGTATCTTCAGTTCCTGTCGTCGGCACGTTGCAAGCAGCGATCAAATCGGCAAACGATACATGGCAGTGGTGCAAAGATGGCTTGACAGAAGATCAGCGCCTGAAGATTAAGCAGTTGGAGGAGAGGAAGCGCATGCTATGCATGTCCATGCAGAATGTGCGTCATCCCGTCTGTACTGAAACCCTCAACTGACCATCCAGGCCGAGTCCCATGCACAATGGGAGAGTGCTGCGAAAGAACTCGACAGCCTCGAAGGCAACGATGAATGGAAGCGCGATTCCTCGTCAGGCGACTATAACCCCGAATTGATCGAACAAAGACTGCACGATCTCGACGAAGCGCGGACGAAATGCGACGTACATACAATGATGCACTTGATCCGTACCGCTTTGTCGCGCGACCTTGGCGGGATGGATAACGTTGATCTTTACCGACATTCCTACTCCGGAACAAAACACCTTATCGAACGATATGTCGAATCTACAATAAAAACCATCGATTCCGTTATTACACAGAGCCGGCTTGATCAGAGTATTGAGAACAGAGACTTACTTGAAGGAATATTATTTGCTCGACAGAGTTATGGCCGAAGCGCATTACTTTTGTCTGGTGGAGGCACCTTTGGCATGTCGCATATTGGTGTTCTCAAAGCTCTTTTCGAAGCGCAGCTATTGCCACGGATTATATCTGGCGCAAGCGCTGGAAGTATCGTGTGCGCCGCCATGTGTACCAGAACCGACGAGGAGATCCCGAAGCTTATAGAAGAGTTTCCGTATGGGGATCTTGCGGTTTTTGAGGATCCTAGCGGTCAGGATGGTGTCTGGAGTAACTTGCGGCGGTTGTTGACAGAGGGAAGTTGGTCTGACATCAAGCATCTTACCCGGGTAATGAGAGGATTGATGGGCGACATGACGTTTCAAGAAGCTTACAACCGGACGCGGCGCATTCTCAACATCTGTGTTTCCACGGCTTCGATGTACGAATTACCGCGACTGCTCAACTACGTCACTGCACCGAATGTCATGATCTGGTCCGCCGTCGCTGCCTCGTGTTCTGTTCCTCTCGTCTTCAATGCCGCGCCATTGCTTGTGAAGGACCCGATTACTGGCGAGCATCAACCTTGGAACCCTACGCCCCAAAGATGGATCGATGGATCTGTGGACAACGATTTACCAATGACACGCCTTGCGGAAATGTTCAACGTCAACCATTTTATTGTTTCTCAAGTCAATCCGCACGTCGTGCCATTTCTGGCAAAAGATGACCACCTGTCGCCATTTCGAAAGCCAGAACGAGGTCAGCAGACAAACGGTGAAGACTACGATTGGATCCACACCATGACATCTCTTGCGCGCGACGAGGCCTTGCATCGACTTCATTTTCTGGCGGAACTCGGTATTATGCCCAACCTTACGACCAAGTTCCAGAGTGTTCTCAGCCAGAAATATTCTGGTGACATCAATATTCTTCCCGAGATGAGTATAAACGACTTGCCCCGGTTATTAAGCAATCCCAGTCCCGAATTTATGATGCGAGCATGTCTCATGGGTGAGCGTGCTACATGGCCCAAATTGAGTCGAGTACGCGACCGATGCGCAATTGAACTGGCATTGGATCGAGCTGTACACAGACTTCGCGCTCGAGTTGTCTTTTCGCAAAGTCAACGCGATCTTAGGCATTTGAACGTCACTGCTGGAAACATCCCGCTGAAGCTGCCAGTTAGAGTAAAACACGGCCAAGCAGTTATTGAACCGCCCGCGGAGGTTAAGAACCAGAAGAGGCATCGCCGCAAATCGGGAAGCAGTCTGCATGTCGGACCTCGACAGTGGCTCTTACTTGACACGAGCACTATCACCGATGACGAGACGGAACAAGAGGAACTCACCGAGATGGAGTCACGTCGACGCGCTGGGTCACCCGTCGCACAGCGCAAACCCCGCCTCAAGCGCGCGTCCCGATCACAGATCCATCTCCACACCCGAGCTACCCTCTCAGCTGTCGTCGACGCAGAAGAAGTAAACCCAACATTCAACTTCTCCAAGCCAATTACTCCACCATTAAAGAGCCCAAAGGTTTCTGAGCCACAGGCTGTGTCCGACACAGCGACACCAGAGCCAGATAACGTCACATCCGCAACAGAGGCAGAACCAAGTGAAGTGTTTTACTCGAGCGACGGCCGAGAAGACACAGATGTCAGCGATCCGGAAACAATTGAGGTACATCAGTTGTCGAGTACGCTTAACAAGGCAGTTAGTATAGATGAACCGAATGGACCAGCTGCGAGGGCGGGCTGGATCCTTTGGGACTAGGATGTCAATAGATGAGGTGCTGTGAGGACTGTAGAAGGGAGGATCAGCCATAGAGCGAGAGTACTCGCGATGCATTATGTTTGGTGTTTAGCATGGGTTTTGAGTAAGCATTGAGATATACCATTCGTATAAAGCATATTTTATTTGTCTGAATTGAAGGGAATAAATCTCGATCTCGTACGTGAACTCTCAACATCAGCTACCCTAAAGTCATCATAAGTTTATATAAAATGCGTCAACTTTATTAGAATACATACAAATTTAATAAATATTGATGAGTTTTAATGAGAATTTCCCATAAAGTTTACATTAACTGCTTAAGCTGAGAATATGCACTCAATTGAGTTAAAGCCAGTTTGTGCTAAAATCATCAAGGTACCTTACCCAACGTCATCATCAACGCCCATTCGTGTGGTTTTGAACGGGCTGTTACTCAATATCCTTTACGTTTCCACTTTTGTATCGATGTAATTGCTCACCTTGATGTGCCATTTTCTGTTGAGACCTGTGGCTGGGAGCTTATGTGACCACCAAGAACTTAGAATATCCGCACATCACGTACCTATATTTAGGCATCATACCTACCAAGAAGAAATTGCTTTTCATTGCCCACCCTCTGTATCCCTACGATGTTGTTCTTTGCCAGCCTTTTGGGACTCTTGTCTCTCGCTAACGCCCTCGTCATCGCCCCTTCGCGAACACACTTCGATGTCATCGTCATCGGCGGCGGCCCAGCTGGTCTTTCTGCCCTGAGCGGTCTGGCGAGAGTGCGTAGGAAAGCTCTTCTCATTGATTCTGGGGAATATAGAAATGGTCAAACAACACATATGCACGATGTTATCGGCTTGGATGGTAAGCAGCCCTTAGTCTGTCAGACTCAGAGAATTGACCTTGTAAATAGGTGTTCAGCCAGCCTATTTCCGCTACGAAGCCCGCCGTCTCCTCAAGCACTACGAAACCGTCAAGATGATGAACGGAACAGTGATCGATATAAAACGCTTCCCCGGCACTAACACCCGCTTCTCCGTCTCCGTTATCCAACCCGGCTTTGCCAAGACCCAGCCCGATGAAATCCTGGCGCGCAAAATAGTTCTCGCAACTGGTCTAAAAGACATTCTGCCCTCCACGCCCGGAATCGAGGAAAACTGGGGCAGAGGAATTTACTCGTGCCCTTGGTGCGACGGCCACGAGTACGCCGATCAACCCCTCGGTCTTTTATGCCCGCTCGACAAAGTCGCGATCTACGTTAGAAAGGTCCTCACGCTGGGCACGGACATCGTTGCTTTCGTTAACGGCACTGATAACGATGAGATGAGGAGGCTCGCTGATCAGCAACTCCCCCAGTGGGAGGAGTACCTAAAGCTTCACAACGTAACGATCGATAACCGCACCATTACATCTCTCGAGCGCCTCAAGCAAGGCGAAGACACGGATAAGAGCCCCCATTTGCCCTCGGTGCCTAAGGATGACCTCTTCAGTGTGCATTTCACGGAGGGTGAGCCCGTGGAGCGCGTGGCCTTCCTATCGAGATTCCCTTGCAGACAGAGGTCTGATATTGGAGAAAAGGCCGGCGTGGTTTTGGCGGACGGAAAGTTGGGGGTCACCAGCAGGGGCATGCTGACGAACGTGCCCGGGATTTATGCTGTCGGTGATGCGAATTCTGATAGTGCATCTAATATCCCGCATGCGATGTATACGGGGAAGAAAGCCGCTGTGGCAATTCACGGCAAGTTTTCCTACCTTTTGACGTGAGGTCGTATGCTGATTATGTGTAGTGGCACTTGAGACGGAGAATCAGGCTGCCGAGCTTGCGGAAATGACAGAGTCCTAAGTTTAGGTACCTCAAAATTATATAAATTATGTAAAGATTTTATAAAGTTTAATAAATTCATGATGACTTTAGGATGGCTGGTACTGACATTGGATGATACCTATGTTGAGAAATACACGGTCAAGGTCACAAGGGCGCTAGTCATGACGAGCAATTTGACGATTTCAGCATAAAATGGCTTTCATATAGCCAGCCACAGCCCATTGAAAACCTTGTTGTCCAATGTCAATACATGTAAAGGTGATCGTGCAATAAAAATGGCATGGCACAGTGAATGCTGATTAAATAAGAAAGCCAGGGAGGATAAAATTGGAACTCAAACGCCCCTATCCTCATCCCACTGCGCAAGCAAGCCCTCAAGCTGCTCATGCCTCTTCAACGCCCCCTCAAAACTAACCAACCCATCCCCATCCCCACCCTC
>JAAOAQ010000496.1:0-39018 GCA_013396025.1 Fusarium phyllophilum
CGGCTCGAGCCAACGGGTAATCAATAGTGCTCAATAGCCCCAGGGGGCCGGGGGTTAAGCTTTTGCATCCCTCAGCCTCAACAAATCCTCGAAAAGATGTTCCATTCCTTTTCTTCAAAACTTTTGCTCTTGATGTTTCGGAAACTCGAAATGCATATATTCCAATCAACGGTAGCCTTAAGCTTTGGCATAGCTTACGTGGCTGCTAGCCCCTGCAAGCCCGAGTCAAGCAAAGTCAGTGAAAGCACAACGCCGAGTTTATCGAGTTCCGATCTGTCGGATATACCCACGACACCGCTGTCTACAAACACCGTATACACAGCCTCCGTCTTGCCAACCACCTCACTAGACTGGTTCTCAGTCGAAAACACCTTAGCGTCCAGCGCGACTGCTAGCTACGAGACGACAAAAATCTTAGAATCCAGCACCGAGCTCGCATCAACAACAACCAGCAGCGCTTCAGCAGGAGAGTCAGCCCCTGCTGGCGA
This sequence comes from Fusarium phyllophilum, assembly GCA_013396025.1. Classification (NCBI taxonomy): domain Eukaryota; kingdom Fungi; phylum Ascomycota; class Sordariomycetes; order Hypocreales; family Nectriaceae; genus Fusarium; species Fusarium phyllophilum. Next base: position 489 of record JAAOAQ010000496.1, read on the forward strand.
AGATCCCCAGTAGCCGTTAGGACTTGCATGCTACGTCGCTACAAGACGTGCTTACTGGGTAGTTAGCTGGGATGGATTTTATGGAGAACCAGTGTTGATAGAGAGGACTTCTGTTCTACTGAGTTTATCATCGAAGGAAATGTATTCACAACGTGCGTTGGATCTACATGGTGCTAGAGCTATGTGAGTTGACTGCCGCCATAAGGTTAAGCTTTAGAGCAGCAATAGAAGGAGTTAAGGAAGAATGAGGCTATATTATTAAGGAATATAGACCAATGCACTAACAAAAATCCATTCTTTGAGCTGTTGCAGCAATGGGAATAGATTAACGACATCTGCAACTTGATCAAAAGCCAGGGGAACTTTGTTCTCTAGCCAACATCCCTAGCTTGATATGCATGCCCCAGAGTGCTATACATAACCCTCTCTTACTTGCCGTTCTAGTCATTAACTACCTCCTTATCTTGAATCCAGAGCGGCCCTCGTCCTTGACGGATCAGATCGCTTTAAAAGTAGCTAGCTCAATAGTTGTGTAAGCCATCCATCTGATCAGCATCTCCAGTCATGGCTTTCATGCCCTGCGTTGTCAGACTGCTAGACGCCACGCCAGCAATACCCTTCTCAGCAGCCTGCATTGCAACCATACCAGTATGAAATCCGACAGCCTCTTCAACAGACGTCTGAGGAACCAATATGGCGACCCTCGCAAGATCCTGAGTTGCTGAAACCCCATTGTCCAGGCTCATTATGGCATGGCCCATCTCGTGGAGTTGTTGCGCAGCCCCATGCGCTGCACCGTTGATGGAATCACCAGGATTCATAGAAAATGCATGCACGACAGAGTCACTCGGAAACAGGCCTGGAGCGCAGGTGTGGGTGACATGAATAGCGGCCTGATCAAACACATGACCAACGCCGAATCCCGCAGCGCATGCTCCCATGGGGATCAAGACATCTCGTTTCTGTAGTTTATGCAGAGGGACATCTCGTTTCTTGAGCTCTGCACGGATGAGCTCCAGCTTCGACTCTGCTACGTAAGCACGACGGATTGCGATCGCACTGAGCACGAGGGTGCCTCCAGAGGATGCGACGGCGCCCCAGCCCCCGATGTGGGCACTGCATATTGCAGCTGTAATCTGACGGGTTTTGACGATTTCCTGCTTGCGGAGACGGTCTGTGTCGTAGTAAGATATGCGACTTGCATATTCGGTCTTGTCGAAGTCAAAGAAATCCCCGATAGTCATCTTCTCTGAAACAGAAGTCTTGAATGGTTGAGGTATGAGATAAGATCATGAAGCAGATTGATGGTTGGCAGTGGATAAGAGGATGCTGGTGGAATTGGGCCAAGAGTAGTGGTCCTGGATACTCAAATAGCTCTCATATATAATGGATATAGCTAGGACGCAGGTACAACGTGCATGCACAGCCGCAGGGAATCGATCAGATCGCGGACAGCTAGGAGTTGTGTGACGTTTACAGGACTTAACAATAATAGTAACCTATCTGACGCGGCTATGTAGCTGCATAACCTTCCCCTCTCCCTCTTTCTGAAACATGTGATACCAGGCTGTGTCTATCACAAATCTGGAGACTTATGTTGCATTGCATGGCGTTGAGGGTCCTTGTACAACACCCCGACTTGAAAGAGCTCTGTGCTGACGAATAGACCTGTGCTACCATCACGCTGGGCCCCTCAAGGCATTCTTGGGGTTTTCTGTCGGCTGCCACTGTAAACTGGAACGGTTGGTTATGTCAAGTTTCACAGCATGTTCAATTCGCAACGTCTGCCACAAATAGTGTACATAGCCTAGTTGCACAAGCAACACGCGTTTTTCCTAAAACTGTATGACCTTGATCTGTTTCACTGAGAAATATCTAATGCTAGTCCCAGGACCCAGTGACTTATTGATGTACAAGACTCCTGGATAATTGTCACGCAACAAGTAAAATAAGCATTTAGAATTATCTAACACACGATTGAGTTCTCATAACCCACATAAGCAGCGCGTTCTTGTGATGCCTCAAATATTTGTGTAGCACTCTGGAAAGCGTCTCGTTGAAAGCCTTGGCCACAACAACACAGTATGTCTCCTGCTCATTATGGAGACAGTTCCAACCTTATGCTAGCAGCCTGCAATGGACTGATCAGGCCACCCATTGACACACGTCGCAACGATATTCGCGTCAGTTAATGAGCCTAAAAGATCGCCTTGCGAAATAGTGAGCTTGTATAATGTAGAAGTCTCAAAGGTTTTTCACTAAGAAGGTATATTTTTATTATAGCGTAGGGCTATGAGATACAATCAGCAAAGAAGCGGGAATAGTGGCTCGGAACGCGGCAAAGCGTCATAAGCAAGACGTCACTAATCCACTTTGGCCCAAGGACCCGACACGCGCTTGCTCTTGTTTCCAGAAGATAGACCTTTCATAATCTCTAAAAGTCGACACGCAATTCACGTCACATCAACATGACAGATACTCTCAAGCCATATCGCATTCCCCAACTCGAAGGCGGACATCGTCCAGGCTCGAAGGCAATCTTCAACTCTCACAGCCAAGACGATATCCTCTCTGCGCTCAAAGAATGGAATTCCCAGCGCGTTTTGCTAGTCCACAGCAAAGCTCTCGCCAAAAACACATCTGTCATCTCCAATCTGAAGGGAGCTCTTGGCGAACGCCTCACTACTGTCAAGGAAGGCGTCGGCTCTCACTCCCCATACTCAGATGTCATCGACATTGCCCACCGGATCACAGAGCACAAGATAGACTGTGTCATCAGCGTCGGCAGCGGCTCGTACTCCGACGCTTGTAAAGTCGCGCGTCTAATGTCCGCTACTCTATCCGCTGGCTTCGGCGAAAAAGACATGGAAGATCTGCTGGATCAAGAGAAAGGCGTTGCGCCGCAGGATAGAGTGAAGAAAGCAGAGGGCGTGAAGCTTATTCTCGTTCCTACGAGTTTATCGGCAGGAGAATGGAACCATACAGCGAGTTGCACCAACAGCGCGGGGAAAAAGCAGCATTTCTCACTTCAAGATGGTGGCGCGCCGGATTTGATCCTCATGGATCCATGGGTCGCGAGAACATCGCCCGAGGAATTGTGGTTAAGCTCTGGAATACGAGCTGTTGACCATTGCGTTGAGACGCTATGCAATCCCGAATGCAAAAAGTATCCTGATGTGCAAGAATGGTGTGAAACGGCACTGCGAGACTTGGCGAAGGGGCTGGTTGAGTATAAGGAAGGACTGGGCAGAGGAAAAGAAGGTGAAGATGAGCTTGTCCACGGCGTGAGCAAGTGTCAAGCCGGAAGTCGCATGGCGCTCATGGGCTTTATCATTTACAGAGTCAATATGGGCGCCAGTCATGCAATTGGCCATCAACTCGGTAGTGTTGGAAAGGTTATGCATGGTATCACAAGCTGTATTATGCTTCCGCCTGTGCTGCGGTACACCAAGGCGCGAAACCCTGAAGCGCAAACCAAGATCGTGAAGATCTTCAATCAGACGTTGGGATGGGAGGAGACGGAGGCGGGGGATTGCGTTGCACGACTTGTCAAGGTTACAGGGCTTCCGAGTACATTAAAAGAGGTTGGGGTTACAAGCGACGAGCAGATTGAGCAGATCATTGACAAGACCATGACGGATGTAATGTTCTCCTTTGGAAAGGTCTTGACTAGGTCAGAAGTATCTGAGATCGTGTACTCAACTAAATAGACCTTACGCTGAGGCCAAGGACAAAAAAGATGTTAACGTGCAGTAATCAACGCTATATGGGTATCATGACAATTTAGGGGTATCGCTAAAAACATTGCTACATCATAGGCCTTCCATCCCAGTCCAAAGGCCAGCCCAAAAGAAGCATCTGCATCCAAGGCCAGTACTCCTTCTTAACCCAATTCTGCAGAACTTGCAACGAATAAATGATCTTGAAAACACCAATCGAAGTCACAGTATCGCCAATCCCGTAGAACCTTGCATCCCTTTCGCCTTCTTTCCAGATGCTGAGAAACCAGTTATGCTTGTAGATGATGACGCCCGGGAGGAACTCAGGAAGGCCATACACCGAAGGATCCGCGCCCCGCCAACCATAGCGGAGAACCTCGGCCATCTCTCTCAATCGTACTAAGGCCCTGAGAAAAGCCCAGTGTGCGGTTACGGCGGTTCGTACGCGCTGGAGCTCGTGGTTCGTGTTGTGCGGTAGATTGTGTATGTGGAAGGCTATCGGTCGCTGGGATTGGAGAGATGCTACGTCGATGTGGTTGAAGATCTTTCTGTGGAGTTTCTTCTGAATGTGCGAGATGAGCTCGGGTATGGCGGCCGTGTGCTTGTCACGAGCTGGTCCTAGGTAGACGCAGAAATCGGGAGGTTGAGGGGTATCGCGATTGAAATGGTACTCGCTAATGATTTCACCAGCTGCGCTGAGAACGCAATATTAGTTAGTATTGGGCTTGCGATTGGTAAAGCTGGAGATGGTTCCTTACGTGGATCTGAAGTCGATGAGCTGAGGTCCAAAGCTATTCTCGTCCCTCAAAGAAACCTCAAGAACCTTGTGAACAACCTCCATGTTCCACTCCGACAGCGGTGCGTTAAATTGAGCACATAGAGCTGCCTGGTGCATAATCTTACCGGCCTGAGCAAGACCAGGCACCCTACCAAAAACACGTCGCCGGGAAGAGAAGATATCTCTAGAAATTCCATTTTGGAGCCAGGTCCAGTCTTTATAAATAGTTGTTGTCCTCGCGAGGTCGAGGATGGTTTGGAAATCGGGGGGGAAGATACCGCGACCGGCGTAGATGTCGTTGATTCGATTGAGGAGGATCGTTAACGTTGTCTTTGGGGGCTCAATGACGGGCTCGACTCTTGTACCCCGTGGGAATTGCGCAGGAGACATAGGTTGGAGATCGGGTTCGGGTTTAACTTGTCGTGGCCACGATACAGGTTCAGTGTCTGGTTCGGCTTTGACTTGTTCCGATCGGAGTGGACGTGCTGAATTGGATGATCCAAAACCAGTCGCAGAGGTTACGCGGGATAGTGTTGTTACAGTTTGCGGAATCGGCTCGACTCTTCTGCTGATGAGCCGCCGCTCAACCTTGCCTGTACTGTAGCTGATAAAGTTACAGTATTGCTGCTGCAACTCGGAAGACACTTGGTTGTTGGCGGTCGCTCGTTTCTTGGGCGGTCGAAAAGCATCTCCGTACAATTCTTGATTGAGAATGTCAATTCTAATCCGATGTTGGAGGCATCTCTTCTGGATATCGTGTAGTGGATCGTTGGATGAACACTTGACCTTTTGTCTGGTCTCGCGAGGTGGTGAATCGACTCGACGGCGTTTCATGAGATTAGGCGGGACATCGGGGTATGGCTCGGGAGTAGGCGATGGGTCTTCGTTGGATTGTTGGATGTTGCTGAGCCAGATCTGGACTCTTTGATCAAGAGACATTTTGGCAATTCGCCAACGACGTTGTGTCACTCTCTATTGCTGTCGATGTTTCAGTTAAGATTGTGTTTCTGGGTTGATCTGACTAGGCAACCCAACCACCCGGGTCAGCAAAATTCCGCCCGCCACGGCACGGCATTACCGTTATTGGCTGGTCTGATGGAACATGGTCTGAGCATCGATTGCCGAGGATGCAAAGATAACAAGAACCGAACTATGATAAGAATAACCAGTCATTGCAGCGCCACCACAACCTTGATCACTCTGATTTCTTAATCGCATGGATTGATCAGGGTCGAGGTCGTGGAATAAGGTATCGCGTGTCACTGAGTGAAGCGCCCCAGTTGGTGTACCCCACTGGGGGTCAGCTATGTCTCACCCAGGTTAGAGCGCCTGGCTCGTCTAGTTGGGCCATGAGGCGTTGCAAGGTAAACTCTTGAGAGCATACCGTCCGCCTCCAATCTCAATGGATTTATCTGTTTGACTTCAGAGCCCATGTTGATCGTAAACAGCCGCCTCATCAACCACGTTCTACTTACGTACCACCTTGTACAATTCACGGCCCGGATGAAGTAGTTCGTCAGCAGTCAGATCCAAGATCAGTGGCTTTCGCAATTCCATCAATCAAGACACCCAAAACCCCTCCAACTTCCCCAAAACACGTCATGAAGCTATTTAGCCGGTGCAAGGTGGTGTAAGCTTAAACGCGTCCGTCAGCAATAAGTGCATCTCGACATCGCAGATCCCTCAGTTCGCAATGAAATATAAACTCTCGATCGCCGTGTCTTCCACCTGTATTTTTGGTATCGCGGGTCCTAACAATTGAATTCTCCATCGTCTTACGGAATACGGCCATGGCTTCTGAAGTATTGACTGAACGTCCACTGGCCAGCACTGGCGCCACTGAAGTAAATGGAGATACTGTTGCTCAATCAAGACCAACCTCCATTTTGGAGGTAGAAGAACATCGCGATAATGAGGACAACACAGTCTATCCGACTGGACCGAAGCTATGGTCGACCATGGCCTCGATGGCAATTGCATGCTTTCTCAGTGGACTTGTAATCTACCCCAGACCTGTGTAAACGACCGCGTATTGATACCTTTCACAGGACCTCACCATTGTCACCGTCGCTGTCCCAAGCATCACAGATGAATTTCAGACCATCACCGATATCGGCTGGTACTCAGCTGCATAGTAATCTCCACGCCCTTCCCTCTCAACATCTCAGCTCTAACACCACTCCAGTGGCATGACCCTCAGCGCCTTCGTCTTCTTGTACGCCCCCAATCCCTTACCACTACTCCACTAACATCCCCAGTTTCGGCCAAATCTACACCCTCTTCTCCATCAAAGCCGTTTTCCTAATCGGCATCGCCACATTCGAAATCGGCTCTCTAATCTGCACTCTCGCACCATCCTCCGCAATCTTCATCCTCGGCCGTGCAGTCAGCGGCTTAGGCCGCGGTGCCATCAACGGCGGCTTATTCAAACTCCTCCGTCAATGCTTTCCGCTGTCCAAACAGGCTATCACCAATAGTTTCTTTGGCTCGATCCAGAGTGTCGGGCTTATCACTGCGCCGACGATTGGCGGTGCGTTGATAGATGCGTTTTCGTGGAGGGCTTGTTTTGGTGTTAATTTGCCACTGGGAGTTATGTGTCTTGTCTTGACGGCTTATGGAGTCCATGAGCAGCCTCCGCGTCGTGATACGCCTGTCCTTACTCTGAAGGAGAAGGTTAAGAAAGTTGACTTCTTTGGCACGCTGTTGGCTGTACCAGCTATTACGTTTCTTCTCATGGCACTGCAATGGGGAGGAACAAAGTTCGGCTGGGGAACCTGGCAGATTATTGTTCCACTCGTGGTTTGCGCTCTTCTGTTTGTGGCATTTGGGTACTTGCAGTACCGTCAAGGGGACAATGCTCTATTGCCACCCAGAATCTTGAAGCAGAGGAGTATCATTGCAGGAATGTGGTACGGTGCGTGCTGTGAGGGAGTTTTGGCTGTGACTGAGTACTACATGTCTATATACTTCCAAGGTGTACGTGGGTATTCACCTACAAAGGCAGGTTTGCTTGCACTTCCAATGGTTGGTGGCTTGGCAATTGCATTCATCATCTCTGGTGTTGGAACTACATGGATCGGATACTATTACCGTAAGTCCCCTCCGAGCTCTTTCGGACAGTACTAACAGCCCCAGCCTTCATGCTGGCTACGAGCGTCCTCACACCCATTGCATCCGGCCTTCTCACAACTCTGGATCTCGAAGAACAAATCGCCAAAGCAGTTGGCCTCCTTACCTTTCTCGGCTTAGCAGTCGGTCTCGGTCTTCAAGGTCCACAGGTAGCCTTGCAAGCTGTTCTCCCTATCGAAGACGTATCTCTTGGAGGTGCAGTCATCAGTTTCGGTGCGGGAATGGGATCTGCCTTGTGGATCTGTGCCTCTGCAACATTATTCCAAGACCGCTTGTCAAAGGAGATCCAAGATGCTGCGCCGGGTACAAACACTACACATATTCAAGAAGCGGGTTTGTCTAAGTTGAGAGAGTCGATTGGACCTGATAGATTGAAGAGCGTGTTATCTGGTTACGAGACCGCGGTTGTCCAGACGTTGTATATCCCTTTGGCATTGGCGCTTCTAAGCATTATTGGCGCAGTAGCTATGGAAAGAAAGTCGATCAAGAAAAAGCGGTCCTGAGCAAGGGATAAAAGGAAAGGGTCTGTGCCGGGGATCTGCGTATGTCAAGCACGGTTATTCCCGTGGCTAGTGTCATGCTTTGTCTTGCATTAGCACGTCATAACTCCATAATCCAGCCATAATGACGAAGCGGCCGAGACTTTCTCGCCCAATTACCATGTACGGAAATAATTCCGGGTACTCTTATCCTGTCGTGATTGTGACATCATGATTGTTTGAATTAATTCGTTGGACCCCTGAATTGAACCCTTACTATCTCCTCTTGACATGTTTTTCCTGTTTGTATAGTTGAACAACACCATGCGCAATTAGCAGAGACGACTGATTTAGTGACGCCGCGATACGAACCCATTTATGGCATTGCCATACAGACCCATCAGGGCCGCTCCTGCAAAGGAGGGTGCAGCTCAACCCATGACTCTCGTCGAACGAGCTATATCCAAGCGATCGGGAATCAGCAAATCGGCGTGCTGGGAATGTCGGAAGCGAAAAGCAAAGGTGCAGTTATTCAGGCCCTTGTTGGGTACACAGTTGGCTAACCCGCTGTAGTGCAATGGACAAAAACCGGTTTGTGTCAACTGCTCGAAACACGACCGGCCATGCGTATACGACTCCGACATCAGGGAATCGCGGGTCAGGGGCTTACAACAGGCCAACCAAAAGCTCCAAGACGAACTCGCAGCTGCAAAACTCTTGATGAGACAGATGGCCAGTGGCTCCGCTCAATTGAGACGTACCGTGTCGGAGTTGCTGGAGGAAGAGAAACAACCATCCGAGATAGCCAAGCTACTGAAGAACGATGAAAGGGCGGATGACAAGATGGATGAGGCGGATAGCGGTCGGCTTTTGAGCACATTGTGCGATCCAATACTGCGCGATGTTGCCAATGGCACTTCGCATTCCTTTCCAGTGGACGACTTCGAGTCCTTCAGTGCAGACAGTTCGAGCATGAGGCAAGAAGAGTCTTCACCAGATAGTGACTCATGCGTTGCCATGGAATCAACAGCAGCCAACCCTTACACAGCAAACCACTCCACAATCTCTACGCCTAATTACACATCTACCGAGGTTTTCACCGATTACACCCAACCAAACACACCAGTAAGAATCAAGATATTAAGGCCGTCCCTATGTCCGATACTGACAAACTTTCACAGTCGCTTGTAGACACCACCGAGAGCATACCGCCTTACCCATCACAGGTCTCATACTCCCACTCAGCAATAATCTCGACGAACAATTCTCAACTTGATGAGCTACCTACCGTGACTCACCAACACGATTACGAAAGCAGAATCGCCCATCAGACAGAACACGCGAGTCTATTTTTCCAGCCGCTGTTCAACCATAATGATTATTACCTCTCTACCTCAATAACAACCCCTGTGCTACAAGAAACACAGGCTATAGACTCCACAACCTTGGGTGTTCCTAACGAATACCCAGAGAGCACGCATGACAATTTCACAACCGAACTGAGTAGCCCGGCAGAGGGGAAGCTGCAAGATACAGCACTCAGAATTTACCCGAATTACGAAAACAACTTTGGAAATCTTGCTCTTTCGAATAGCATCAGAGCGAATGGATATCCTCGCCACATACAAGACGCGCAAATACGCAACATCTTTGTGCCGAGTTGGGCTGCTACGACACTCAACACTGAGCTGGACCCCGGGAACATGAGCAATGCATTCGGCGACATATACCAAAAGGCCACGGGCCTTCTCAAGAAAGGCGAGCCCGCTAACCGCGTGATTGGAGATCATCCGAATATTGCAGCATTGTACGATCAGGACCAGTTTGACAGGTCGTGTTTGTTGTCGCAGTGGGCTGCTCGCATGGTTCATAGTGTAAAATGTCAGGGTAATCAACAAGCCCTACAAACGACTGTGGTGGAAGCTGATGATTGGCCTAGGATATGATTTCACTTGTTTTGCATCCATGAATGTCTTTTGGTACATGATGCGATGGATGATCAACCCGTCACCAGAAACATACGCTGCGATGCCAGAATGGATAAGACCGACGTGAGATTCCTCCGATCCCTTCAAGCACAATATTTACTGACACTGGTAGTGCGAATCAGCTGTTCACGCCTCATATCAGCATGGCCGACTTTGTCCTCTGGCCTGCGTTTCGCGATCTCGTGGTGCAGTTTCCGCAGCTTCAGGAGCGCATGGCGTGGTTGGCTGATATGTCGATGTATATCCGCTGCGAGTGGCCGTATGCGCTTGAAGATGCATTAAAACCAGATCCGATTAATGGAACTGTTGACCTTGTGGATTTGGCAAAGGTACGTGGTTTATCTGGGCTGGATTAAAAATGCTGACTGTTGCAGGAGCATATCTGGAACTTGGGATATTGGTCGGTTGGGCCTTCATTTAGGAAATTCGTCATGAATGCAGATGCATATCTTCAGATTAGAAATACATAATAAATGCACTATTGATTCGAGCAATGATTAGCCATGTGAAATGGTGAGGTTGCTGTGCGTGTCGATTGGTACCCTGCACCCTTAAATGCACTGTGGATAAAATTCAGTAGCCTGTATATACCGCATTTCCAGCAGAGTTGCTATCGAATCCTCTCACTACAGCAGGTTAAGCCTGTTTCGTCTTCCGTAGTATAGTGGTCAGTATGCAAGCTTGTCACGCTTGAGACCCGGGTTCAATTCCCGGCGGGAGAGTCGCCACCTGTAATACACAGGAATTTCATTTTTTGCACATTTTAATCATGTGCAAGTCACTTTATTGCATGCCAGTTATTTCTTTCTTTTGCATTAATGATTGGGCCATGTGGCACCAAGTCGCATGCTGCTCTCTGCAACTTTGCGTTACAATACTGGCCGTCTCGGTGCTGGCGCTAAGTACTTAGCACAGTGGTGTTTATGCGTCACTATGACGAATGTTCTATCGCAGAGTGCTTCTTTATAATTGCTTGCCTGCGCCAAGGAAACCTCATCAAAGCATCTAACAAAATGCAGATCGCTCAGATTTCTAGTAACAGTCTCGCTCGTGGACAAGCCTCTATGCCAATTCGTGGTGGGAGCTTTAGCACAAATCAGCCTCCTGATGCAATCCGACAGCTTATCCGCCGGTGGCTCACTGACAAAGAGGCCGATACCATCTTGTCAAGATTCCAGGAGGCCTGTATTCCCAATCGCCAGGTATTCTGGAGCGGCATGTTTCGTGAACAGGCCCAGAAATGGGCTGATGCTCATGAATTGCAAACATTGACAACCGCACTCGGTCCACTGTTATATCGTGGTGATCCGAGTCCTCAGACACAAGCCCCTGCAAGTTACATCCATGGTGCGTCTATTATTTTCGCATGGTTTGTCTCTCAAGGTGACTCGGTTACTGTCCTTTCGCACCCTCCGCCTCTGTTCTTTCACCCTTCTGGGCAAACCTTTTATCAACTGTACGAAGAGCCTATTATTAAGGGTAACATGGGGAATCGGCCTGTGGGAAGGATTGACACGGCTCACCCATTCATTGAGACAGCGATCGATTTTATCTATCAGATATGGCCATACGATAACTCGTCGCTCTGGAAAAAAACCTTTGGGAATCAGGATATCGACTTGCCATGGCGTCAAACTAAAACACATAAACCCACTGCACAGGTAAAATACACATGAAGAGCGAGACAGAGAAAAGAGACTTTTCCCAATATGCTGATTACCTAGTAGCCAGAAGTAAACCCGACCTCAACATTATTGTTGCCTTCAAAAAGACCGGAAACTATGGAACCTGCTAACAAGTCAGGGGCTCAGACAAAGAACAACATAGTGAAAGGCGAACAAGTAAAGAAAAATAAGAAGAGGAGGAGGAATAAGAAAGAGCCCATTGGGTTAGCGAAGCAAGGTAACAACCCAACTACCAAGAAATCACCAGCATCTGGCACTTCCAGCAGTAAACGGCCTTCGGCAAAAACAGCGGTGATAAGCAAGAAGCAAAACGTGGAGAGCGGCATAAAAATGAAGGCAAAAAAGAAGAAGAAGAAGAAGAAGAAGAAGCAGAAAGTGGCTGCAGTGGAAAAGTCTCAAGCTCAACCTAACGCAAAGCAGTGCCAGAAGGAACCCGCAATAACGACGAAAACCAAGGTCAGTAAAAAGGGAGCAAAAGCTAAGGTGACAATGAAGTCTGAAACAAAGAACGGCAAGTGAATGGATTATGATGCGGTCTGTACGCTGACTTGAGGGGGTAATGATTATGAGTGTCTATCTTATATAAGTAAGTGTCTGTATAATCTAAAAGAATGTCAGAGATTAAGTATTATTTTTGCTGTTCTGCCCCCATATTGCCGAGATTTCGGTAGCTAATATCTAGATGGAGGTTTTTCTATGACTGATATCTGCTCAAACTCTTTTGTGACCCTAATTATCTGCCTCGTGCTCTCATCATCTCTATCGCTCTCTCGATCTTCTCCCGCCGCAACAGTAGCTCTGACATCCCCATCATAGATCGGATGATGCTTCCCACGAACCTGGCCAATGGTAACTAGGTTGGTGTCGTCCGTCCCTCTTGCATATGAGCTGTCGTCTTTTCGTAGCGCCTTGAAGAGCTTTCGAAGCATGGGCATCGATCCGGCGATGATGCCGAGACTACATTCGACTACTGTCCAGAGGATAATGTTGCCGATACCGTCTACACGGGTCAGTCAAAAGTATAATATCTATGCGGATGAACTTACGGAGTTGATTAGAAGGCTGAGAATATGCCGGAGAGTATGGAAGTCGAATAATAGTTGCCACTGATGCCCTGCTATGTGTTAGTGAGAGTCACCGTGTATCAGGCTATCAGTTCATGACTTACAAAGCGCCAATGCCCATAACCACGTTCGCCATAATCTTCAGAGTCCTGTACATTTGGACATTCCACAGAATGATCACTGGTAATATAGCAACGGACCAGTCGACCACGATATTAATCCCCGACACAATATACGTCAGCACTGACAGTATCCATTGATCCATACATGTTCCTGTACTTGGATCCCATGATGCGCTGAGCGGTCTGCACCTGACAAGGCCGATGATTCCAGCTACTAGTGTAATGAGAACTGTTAGAGCGATCAACCCCCAGAGAAACATCTTTATTCTCTTATTATCCGTGACACGCAATAGCTGAGCGCAGATGGATATCTTGATGAATAAAGAGTTGCTGATATAGAAGATCTGCCAAAACGTCACGGCCTAAAACACGGTCAGAGTTAACACTAAAAATGCTGGAGAACGTACCTTGAAGCCCTCCATCACCATAGCTGTGTTGAGCTTAGAGTCACGCGTCCCAATACCAGTAAAACTGCCCCAGATGACGACTCCATTGTGAACCAAGTTGAGAGTCGCTCCAATGCACATGAGCCAATCTTCGAGCCCGAAGCAGTGATGCGTCACTCTAACCCATATTCTCAAGCCGACAACAGCGATGATCATTGGCGTGAAAATGATGGTGATAGCGAGAAGCGCTGCAGCAAGCCCCGTTGGTTTGACTGCGTGCCATGCTTCTGAAGCCTCTGCCATAACAGGCCGGTATATAATAACGCGAAAAACAATCCGAAAAGAGAGCCGCCGTTGAATGTCGAGTAAGTTGGGATACAAGAATACTTAGCCAGATGGCTCATGTCCGCGAGTAATTACCGTGGTCGGTTGGATGACCAACCCTGCTGATGTGTCGAGCTTTAGCCAAAATGCTGACAGTTATGCACCGGAAGACCAGCATCAGCTTCCGATGCTAGGATTTAAAGTTCACTAGTTTGTAGAACCCACAGAAGACGAATGAGAGAAGAGGCAACGAGCGAACAGTAAATCGCATCTGGCTATCAATTCGCCCTAGCCCCTTCTCTGACGAATCTTGAACGACAGCATACTATCGGAACTTCAAACGATCCCTACTCCGTATTTAAGCGTATTTGACCTCAAAGTTATTGTTACCATCCCCAGACCAAACTTGAACAGATCTAGGACCCTAGCAGGATACGTATTCTTGGCCCCTCCATTGGGGTTAGCTGTTTCCTTAGAACCAACACGAGGGAGTATCCAAAGTGGGCTACTCTAATCTGAGCGGGTTTGTGCACGAATGATAGATTATTTTGTAACAAGGAATTTATACGAACGTCAGGGGAGTACGTGAGAGACTACGTGTGACGTGGTGATATGATATGATCTGACTAACAGGTAAGACACAGCCAAATAGTCGGACTTCCATGAGCGCTGGGAACGTCATTCAGGAGAGATCGTGGGAGTGTGATATCAAGCAATGTTATCGGCGTCCAAACCTCGTTCAAATCTCGATCGAATTAGACCTGGAGCCCGCTAAAGATCGATTTCAAGCAAGCGCCAGACCGAGTGTGATGGGGTTTCAAACATGCAGCTTTAAAACGCCAGGGTCAATGGTCCACGAGCTGAACTCAAGGGTAATGAGGGGTTTAACAAGGATAGAAATAAAGCACGTCCCTCGATAACAAGGAGCGTTCTTTGCTTTTGCCCCTCTCTTGTTACCTGTTTCCGCCTTGAATTAAGCTGATCGATATGTCTGCCTACGACGTCAAGGGCAAGAATGCCATTGTTACTGGCGCCGGTTCTGGTACGTCACATTATTTCATTTCCTGCCTGCCAAATGGACGATTAACATGAAGACATAGGTATCTGCCTTGCCTTCGCCCAGCAGCTTCTTGAGAATGGGTGCTCCGTCGTGATAGCTGATCTCAAGCTCCGCTCTGAAGCAGAGGACCTCGTCAACAAATACGCGACCACTGAGAGCGGCAAGCCCACTGTTCACTTTCATAAAACTGATGTTAGCGACTGGGCCCAACTTTCATCTCTATGGGACGCAGCGCTCAAAAAGCTTGGCCAAATCGACATCGTGTGCAATGGCGCTGGCATTTACGAACCCCCATCAAGCACCTTCTGGAACCCTCCCGGAATCTCATCTCAATCTGAGGATAAGATCGGCGGCAATCCGGGTGTGTACAAGACCTTTGCTGTGAATGCACTTGGTCCTATCAGACTGGCACAGATTGCTATGGACTACTGGCTCCAGAACCGTAACGTGCAAGGCAACCTCCTTTGGGTCGCCAGTTGTGGAGGGTACCTACACTCGCTACAGACGCCGCTTTACTTCGCTAGCAAAGCAGCCATTGTCAGTTTCGTCAAATCACTATCAACGGTCCGCAAGCGCTTTGGCATTCGGAATGCAGCTGTCTGTCCAGGCGCCGTACACGTGAGTCCCTCCACCACGAAGCTTCCATGTAAAGCTTTTCACTCATCATCCATACAGACACCCATCTTTCACCCAGAGTACTGCCGTGATAGAATGCCCCCATCTACTCTGGGACTCACCGCAGAACAATGCGCCAACGTCATGTTCCAGGTCCTCACTGAAGACAAATATGGCGATGGAAACATCATTGAGACGATGCTTATCGGTAACAGAGAGAGTAACTCGGTCAATGTTCGAGAAGTCCCTATGGAAGCGCTGTATCCTACTGTCGTCGCTGAAGGATCCCATGATGGTCTTTATGAGGGGGAAGAGAAGTTGGCGAAACAGCTTGCGGAGAAGGGAATGAGAGGATGAGGCGATATAGTAGTATGATAGAAAAGATATTAGCCTTTTATTTGACCGCTCATGCTGACAACAAGTAACTTGTAAGCGACATGCTTACTGTTGGCAGCTTATCATGCATACGCTTGGCTTTGGAAGTTTGGCGTATTGCGGATCAGAAGCGGGTTCTGTGCGGACTTTATCCATGTTAAAGGATCATGCTACTTGAGTTTGTCAGCAAAAATATCTATTAGACGAATATTTCGTTACATTTGACAGATCCTTTGATGAGGATATGACGTTATTGGGCTCGCTGATTTGTCATGCCTGAATGGGAACAATATTAAAAGACCTTGCTTATGCTCGATAGTTTCATCACTACTCCTGCCTGCATCAGAAGCCCAGAAGTTCAAAATGAAGTACTTATCTTTGTCGCTGGTCCTTTCAGCCTCATTCTTAGATGCCACTGGAGCCCAGAACCTCGCTCCAGCTTTACCGTTCTCAACAGGCTTCAACTCTTCGTTTTCTCTTTCCGCTGCCCAGATCAAGGAAGCCAACCTTTCAGAGACTGTAGCAAGCAGTGTCAATACCGCCTTCAATTTCCATCAATCCGGTATTACAAACGGTGGTCCAAAGCAAGATGACTTCTACACTCTCCCTAAGAAGCCAGCCGATCTTCGAGCTGGACAGGTCCTCAAGGTGCAAGAAGTAACAGATCCAGCACCATTCTCAATTGCTCCTGGATCCTCTCTGAGCAGAATACTCTATGCAACACGTAACTTCAATGGAACCATAATTCCAGCCAGTGCCTATATCCTCTGGCCGTTTCTGCCTCGCCAATTCAACAGCAAGTCCAACGGCAAAGCCCCGGCGGTTCTTTGGGCCCATGGAACGTCAGGTTACTTTATTGACTCTGCTCCCTCGGCTCATCGCGGTCTCTACTACGAGAACGTGGTACCTTTGTCACTTGCACAAGAGGGGTATGCTGTTGTTGCGCCGGACTTTGCGGGTCTCGGAGTAGACAAGTCATGGGATGGGAGTGGTATTCCGCATCAGTACTTTGCTACACCTGCTGGTGCACAAGACACTCTCTTTACGATGGAAGCTGCCCTTGAGGCATTCAGCAACCGCCTTAGTGGGAAGTTCGCCATCATGGGCCATAGCCAGGGCGGTGGGATTGCCTGGGGTGCAGCGGAGGCGCTAGCCAAAGGAAAGGATACCAGTGGAAGTAAGGCTTTCGGGGAGCTGTTGAAGGGTTACGTGGGCACCATCTCGATTGCACCCGTCACAAAGCCGTTGACTACTCCTCGACTCTTCAGTAGCTACAGTGCATCCATAGCGCTGTCGAGTATCTTTCATGACTTCAAGCCCAGCCAATGGTTGACCCCACTGGGTGTCGCGAGGCAAAAGCTGATGAAGCAGATCGGAGGGAGTGTTGCAGCTGGACAGCAGCTATTCTTCACTGAGCCGCAGAGCGTTTTTGAGAAACAGGACTGGTATAACTCCTCCTACCATGCTGCTGCCTTTGGTAAGCTTGGGACTGTCGGAGATAAGTCGTTCGCAGGTCCTCTTTTGGTGATTCAAGGCTCCGAGGATGTCTTTATCGCAGCTACGACTACCAACAAAACTGTCACAGATACCGCCAATTTGTACCCCAATAGCTCGCTGAGTTACATGTACGTCGACAAGTTCGGTCATACTCCAATCATCGCAGGTGTTCGAAGCCTCTGGATGGCATGGCTAGACGACAGATTCCAGGGCAAGAAGCAGCATAGAGGACTTGTAAGAACATATGTTGACGGATGGCTGGGCGATGATAAGCATTTCTTGGGAAGTAATGGCTATCTTCAATGGAGTGGAGCTGCAGAGTATACTTATCAGAACCCTGGAGCAGTTTAGCTTAAAGATTAAAATATTATTCTAGAATATCTAGACCTGTTTCGTAAATAACCAATGCTGGTAAGCATCCTTTTATGCTCATAGTAGAATCATCAAGCCAGGGCATAAACAAGTCAACCTGAGTAAAATTTACGTACTCCTTGCCGGATTTCGTAGGATAAGTCTAGTCTTATGATAATATAATTTGGCTGCCTTGTTTGTCTGCAAGGCATATGCTAGAGATATTGTGACGCGTAGTGGGAATGCAAGTGCGGTGAGGCCGAAGCTACGGCGCACCGGAAACTAGTTATTCTTTTGCTACCCCTTGCATTATTAGACTCCCGACTCCGTGTCCGCGGAGCATTAAATACCCCACTTTTACTGGCACCCTGCTTTTTCAGACATTCCGATTTTCAACCATACCGACTACCTCTTGGAAACAGACATGCACAGTCTAAGTCTGTAAACAGCATTATCAGCAAAGCCAAACCTCTATTACCAAAGTCGAAGCCAGCTTGGTGCATATGGAAGAACGCAGAGCTAGTCCCGCGCACGTGGGGTTCGATGATACTGTGCGACGAGTGGTAAGTATGGTAGTACCCGGTGTGTCTATCCCAGTATCACGCTGCTCTGCCATTGGAGCCGCCGATATTGCTGGACATGAATCAACTTGGTCACAAGGCCAGATTCTCCCAGGCGCTCAAGTCACTTCCACAAGACTTATGGGCTAATTGACAACTCGTGATGGAAAATAGTGCGAGGAATGCCGTCAACGCAAGGCAAGCATCCATGTCCCCTATTTACTTGGCTACTACATGAGGACTAACGTGATGCATTTGCACAATTTAGATTCGGTGCGACAAAAAGTCACCTTGCTCCAACTGTCGTACGGCTGATCGGGTATGTACACCGTATGGTACGCGTCTAAGACGCAAAGAGCCTCGGCAACGAATTCTCATTTCATCTCAATAGTACGTTATCCCTCGAGATATGCCGTGCATATCTTGTAATGAGCGGAGGGCGTCTTCTCCATTATGCTCTCACCTAATACCGCAAGGTTCTTCACTAACAGTTGGTTTACTCATCCTTAGTGAACAAAAGATCGACCGAATTGAAACGCGGTTGGAGAATATCGAAGCTCTTCTGCGCGACTCCCCTCACCAGCCCATTCCGGCTCCAGCGACTAGGACCACGCAGTATCATTCTATCTTTTTATCGACTGTCGATACAGGCACGACTTCCACTCCCGACTTTGGAACTCCAGACGCCGGGTCGGTGTTTGGCAGCAACTCTGTTATTACCCAGCAAACCTCTTTTGCCAATGAACTCATCGAAGATGTCATGCAAAGGAATTCATTACAAGACGTCGACCCTAGAATGTCGGAAGCCCTGGCCAATCTCAGACAAATAATGGAACTCCAACGTCAATCACCTATCACCTACGGGCCTCGTTTTCCTCTCCAACAAATATTGCCACCAGGAGGCCTACGCCAGCTTGAGATGCCCCCGATAGATGTTGTCGTCTCTTTACTCAAAGGCATAAAATGTATTTAAAGATCGGTTCAGAAGCAAAGTCTAAATGCTAACTTAACTGCAGCGTCTACACCAGGCCTCTTTACATTTCTATGCTACTTCTTTGCAATCAAGGACTTTTCAAAACTCTGTCGCCAGGTTTATTTCCCTACCGAAGATTTTTCTGATGCAGTCTTTATTATCGTCAATATTGGACTATATTACTTGTTCCTTGAGTGTCTGCCCGAGGGACACAACTCGTATCTCCATACGGCTCGGATCAACTTAGAAACTGCGCTTGCAAACATAAACCTCTTTATGCCTACTACGATCGAGAACATCCAAGCTTTATTATTGGGCGTAGGTCGTCCTACAGTTACAAAACTCATGTTACTGATCACCTCTAGTCTTTCTATGCTACTGATGTCTGTAGGCCTTTAGTTGCTTGGCAACTCAACACTGCTGCCACCCTGATGTGTCAGATGGCTGGATTTCATCGAAAGAATTCCTATGTTATGCATGGTCCAGAAGAGGCCGATACAAGGGCAATCCTGTTCTGGCATACCTATATGGTAGACAAAGCAATGTCAATCCGTCTTGGACGTGCCTCTGTGATTCAGGACTTAGAGATTGATATACCGCGGTCTTTTAATTTCCACGGAAATTTGAGCCTGGAAACTCGCGCTCTTACCGCCACATGGCTTCGTGGCGCATCATTCCAGAGTCGTGTATATGAGCAATTGTAGGTGGTATCCAACAAATTTGCCTTATTTGGGACATAATTGCTAATATCAGTAGACTCTGCCCAGCAGCCTTGGCCCGCCCGACGACTGAGATAGCCGAGCGAGCACGGCTATTGGCACATGAATGCCATCAGATAGAGATAGAGGCTAAAGAGAGCCGAGAGTTAGCTATTGCTTCACTCGAAAAAATGAAAACATCGCCCTTGGTCGACATATATGTCAAGGGTGACCAAGTCCAGCTCTTATCGACCATGACACTTATATACCAAGCGATCCCCGCGCCAGAAGGCTCAAGAAGTAGAATCTGCGACGAGTGCATTGAGACGGCGCGAAGGGCGACATATGCGCACTTGGAGTGTATTGGATCATTACAGAACAATGCCTTCGCCAGGACTAGCTATATCCATCGGTGAGTTTAACAGGTTGTGGGCTCTGTTGTACTCGTCAGAAGCAGCTAACAATTACGCAGCAATCTGGTGCTGACACCATTCGCTCCCTTCTTTATTCTCTTTTGCTATATCATCGAGACACTGGCGACGGAAGACCTCGAGCTTTTACAGGAGTTTAGCACATCCATTCAGGGATGCGACAATGCTTCAGCGGCCACGGCGAAGCTGGCAAAGCTCTGTCGTGTGATAAGTGACGTTGCAGCTTTGTACGTTGAGGCCAAGTCGCATCAGCAAGGAGATGCAATGGAGGACATCGGAGGCGAGTTCGATACCTACCTGAGCCAACTTGGATTTTTGCCTGTGGCAGATCAAACAGTAGACGACAACGTAAGAGTGGACAACATGCCTGTACTCGTAGAGGATCCCCAGGTGTCTCAGGTGACGGATTGGATGTCTGGTAGCCGGAACTGGTTTGGACTGTTGGATTATGATGTATCACAGATAGGCGAGCATGATCAGCAACAAATTTGAATGGTTGGAGAGAACCAAAGAGAATAGAAGGCCCGTGTTAAGATGCAATCCCTTTACCAGACGTGTTTTCTTTACCTACAGATAGTAGCCAGACGTTTAATTTGAAAGAGAAGTGCGGCTTATCTTATGACCTTTGTAGCCTTCACTCTGACAGCCATGACGGGCAAGTAGACAAAATCGGAGAGATCCTCCCAGTTTGTTCGAGTTGGTCTCATTCCGTCAATCTCCCTCCACCTGGCCAAAACCAAAGGTGGCACTAAAAGTTGGGGCTGAAGTAGGCGTTTCCCAGTTTCGCTTCTTAGCCCCTTCTCGATTGTGATGGCGTCCGTCCGCGCGTTCGGGCCCGACATTCCGTCTCCGTCTCCGTCTCCGTCTCCGTTCACCCGACGTCACCTTGTACGGATCCTTCATTTGCTGCTGATAACCAACCCGGCTGAGCGACTCAGAGAGCAAGGATGGAATGTACCAAATCCCAATACGACCGAGTTCTCCGTTAGTAAAGTGGAAATTCCGATAACTAACAAATTTGGAAACAAAGATCGAGATTGAGTTAGAGCACTTTGATTAAGGCAGGGCCGTAATCGCGGCATATTCTGCACCAAGAATCAGCATCTAACCAGAGACAAACAAGCTCTATCAAAATGAGGAGTGCCATTCCAAGTGTTACAATAAAGGGATGTCATGTGGCAACCCGTTATCAATAGGCAGTAGCTTTTCGCAGGGAGTAGTACCAAGATACATCCCGCCATCCCATCACCCAAGTCGTCGATGAGCAGCCAGGTTATAGCAGCAAAAGTAAATTCCAGCAAGGCGGAAGGACTTACCCCTTTTCCACTTTGTGAGCTTTTGCATGATGTGTCCCTCCCGTTGTTGAAGCAATAGATTATAGTCATTAGCACTACAGAATTGCTCGGATAAGGGTTGCGTTTGTTCTTTTCTTGCAGAAATGCTTTATTTGCTAATATGCAATCAATCCGAACGAACCAGCAGAAGCGGAGAACTCACACCAAGTCTCGAACCGGGTGTGACAATTGTAAGCGCCGCAAGGTCAAGGTACGGGCTCTTTCAAAGCATCGCAACTTAGCTTTGGGTTCTGACTAACAATAACCACTGCGAAGTGTGATGAATCTCGCCCCGTCTGTTGCAATTGTAAGCGACATGATAGCCCGTGTAGCTGGACGAGAACAGTGTCATCGGGCGTTGCGGCAAGTCTTGCTGGGGGTCTTACGGCTCGTCCCTCCTCGGCTTCATCTGCAGCTATCCCTCAGCAGACCTGTGTGCAGCACAATGAAGCACCAACGAATCCTCGACGACACAGCTGCCCGACAGAGCCCCTAGCCCCTCTCCCTCTGGACGAACTTTGGCGGTGTAGACTTGCCTTGATGCATCACTACTGCACAGAAACTGCCACAACTTTGTCACTGCGGCAAGATTTAGTCTGTGTATGGCAGACAGCAGTACCGACAGAGGGATACAGATATTCCTTTGTCACCAACGGAGTACTGGCAATTGCCGCAGCGCACAAAGCATACACTAACTCGGATGATCAAGAAATTTATCTGAAACTTTCCGACTACCACGCCATGATAGGGTCTGAAAGCTTCCGATCTGAACTTCAGAGTCTTCAAGATGAGAACTGGAAGTCGTTTTTTGCATTTGCATATCTGCTTGTCCTCTATAGCTTGTCGCGAATGTCAATACAGGAGCCCGAAGACCCCATCAATAGTCTTTTCGAACTTATTTCGCTCGTCCGAGGCATCAAGTATACTCTAACACCGATGTTATTTCGCATACGCAGCTCAGAATTTGCTCCCCTCTCCGATAGCATCTGGCCAAAAGAGAGTAGAGACTCTCGTTGTCGGTGAGAGTCCTAGAACGGATATTGATTACATTTGAGATCATTTGTACTGATAAATAATTCTTTTTTCTGGCAGATATCCCTTCCTCGAGAGTACATGCCTTCCGCCCGGCCTCTGGAACGCTTTGACAGAGCTGCGGCATTTTCTAGCCGTTGAAGTTCCTATCATACATAGAGACCAATACCGTAAGGCGGTTGATCGTCTCGAGGACACGGCGGCTCTCATTTCTCTCGCCGGGGGCAATGCAGAAAGCAGTGTTTTCATCGTTTGGCTATGCGAGATTGATGACATTATTCTAGCGGACCTGGCAGCACGAAAGTCTCACGCATTCGTGCTTCTGGCATACTTTTGCGTGTTTCTTGTTGGCATGGGAGAAAGCTTCTGGTATGCTTGCGGTTGGGCCAGCTATTTGTTCAAAGGTATTGAGACTGCTCTTCAGGATCAAACACAACTTACCAAGCTATTGAAATGGCCCAAAGCCTGTATTTATAAGATTGAGATCTAGGCATCTTACTTTTTTAATGGAGTAGACGTTGAGTAGCGGATCTTAGCAGGAGGTTGTGGGGATTTCTTATCTTGTCTAACTCATAGGTTCAGTGTAATGAATTCAGTGTAGGAATTAAAGCTAAACACAATAGATACCCTACATTCATTTCCAAAGAGTGTAAGGATTTCTTACTAATAAGTGCAAGACATATACTAATAGTATAAATCTTTATGAACTTAATGAGCTACATCTCAATATTCACGTTACAGGTACCTGAGTTGTAAGGTATGATGCTCTACGCCAATTTGGCTGAATGAGTTTTCACCAAATAGAGCCTTATCCACATACGTCATCCACTTCAGCACCCTTCTGAGGGAAATAAAAAACAACTCCTCAATGGGTGGAACACCATCAAATTGTAGTGTAGTTAAGGCCGTTTAGCTTTTCTTACTAAGGATTCATTAGAGTGTCGCGCCAGATCGCCCCCATCTCCTCTACATCTCCGATTCCCCCTGCACCTCATTTTCCGTCTCTATATATTATGATGATGATTATCTAACGCAACCGGACTACTTACTGCGCCTCTCGTGACCCCACAGGCGGAGAACAATTACGTCTCCCTGGTCTCTTATCTGCTGCTGGCTACGGCTAGCATGGTCAATGGATATGGAGCTGGTCCGCGGACTCGGCCCCGCGGCCCAAAAACCATAGCTTTACGATCTTCTTTTCGTTTTGTCTCATCTCCATCATTGATTTGAATGCCAAGGCTGGTTCTTTAATGAAACTTTGCTGTGGCCCCTTTTGTTACTGTCAAGGCTACCGAGATTTAACATATAAGTATGATCGAAGAGCACTTCAGAGTGTTGAACATAACGCTGATAAGCAACAATAACTGATAAAACCTCTTTCGATTCTCTATATCTCTTTCTCTGGCCGATTATTCTCACGATACCAGCTTCCAAACGAGACAACAGCGCCAAAACCAACATGTCAACCTTACCTAACGGACTTGTTACCTTTGGACCCAGTGCTAACTGCACCCTTGATTTATGCCCCCTTGAAGCCAGTCTTCTAAGGTATCAGCCTAATGTCCCTGCCAATGCGATCTTTATTGCTGTCTTAAGTATATCGATGGTTATTCATATATTCCAAGGCCTTCAGTTCCGCACTTGGGGGTTCATGTCAAGTATGGTTGCAGGTTGTGTTCTTGAAATTGTTGGCTATATAGGTCGACTGATAATTCATAACAACCCGTTCGATTTCATTGGATTTTTATTGCAAATTAGTATGCTCTACAAGCTTGAAGTACAGAAGTGCATTTAAAGAGACTGCAATACTGACTTTATGAATAGTTTGCATTACGATAGCACCAGTCTTCTTCTCTGCAGCGATCTACGTTCTTTTATCTCAGGTGTAAGTTTACCCCTCCTCGCAGAATGCGAAATCACCAAGGAGGGGTGGAATGAACTAATAGCTGCTTCTAGCATTAACTTTGTTAACCCAAACATATCTCGCTTTCCTGCCTTTTATTTCGGATGGATCTTCATCCCTTCGGATATCGTTTCTCTTATCCTCCAAGCTGTAGGCGGCGCTCTGTCTGTTACTGGCGCAGACAAGCACGCCATCGAAGTTGGAGAGCGTATTTCTCTTGCCGGTCTCATTTTCCAAGTTGTCACCTTGGTCTGCTTTTGCACTCTATTTGCGGACTATGTTATTCGGGCCTTTAAGCTTTGTCGACACCGGTTGAGCAAGCCTGTTATTTACTTCCTTGTATTTCTATTCTTCTCAACTCTCCTCATCCTTATTCGGTGTATCTACCGTATCGCCGAGCTTTATAAAGGTTATTTCAGCGCTATCTTTACAGACGAAGGTCTATTCATTGGCTTGGAATCCTGGTAGGGGCTTTCTCTTCTAATATGGCTAGGCAGCTACTAACAAAAGCTAGTATGATGTGCATCGCTGTCCTTCTGCTGAATGCCGGGCATCCGGGATATGTCTTTAGCAAAAAGGAGGATATTACGTATGATGTTGATAAAGACGGAGACTTTGAACAGATTGATGGCAGTATTCTCTTGACAGATGTTGAACTCGCGTCCAGGAGATAAAGGCTGGGTGGATTAATACCAAACCACTGTGGTTCTATTATGAGGGGCTTGTGGTTCAACGGTTAGGTGCCGCTGTCTGGACTCTGTATACAATCAGTGTTGATGAGCAGCGGTGCTGACAATTCCTTATAGTACTACCTAGAGACTAGTTCAATTACATACAATTACATCTATCTAAAAACTCGGGATCCCATCGAGTACCTATCTTCTGTTTAATCGTTGTCGTTATCTGAGGTCAGTGTTGCCAAAGACAGGGGGCTGGTCAACCAAGCTTGGAAGAAAACTAACGGTTCTGTAGTGGACATCTCTTGAGCCCTATTCCACTGCCTAGCATTGGGGTCTACTACAGTAGGAATCCCGCTCCGATGAAGGCTGTGATAAATGTGAAGGAAGAAAGCTTGGTCCGGTTCGGGGCAACTGAGTCTCTCAAATGGCTCTGTTCCGGCCTCTTCATCTTTTCGAAACAGGTCCAAGAGCTTGTTGGTCTCTCTTGATACCTCCACGAGCATGTATATTAAGAGTACTGTAATATTTGCGATAGCTCGATCTAATCTTAAATATAAGTAATGGAACTTCTTAGAAACTTCCCTTGAAGAACATCTTGTGCAACTACTTCAATACTAACCTTAAAATATCCCACCCGATAAAAGAGTCCAGAGCCTTCATATCTTCGAAGTAATAATCCGAATAGGTCTGGATGCTTTGCTAGGTGATTCCAAGTTACCGGAAGATGCCAGGGTGCTTCCTCATCTTCCTTAAAACGGCCATCATAGTGCACGCAGTAAGTCCAGTCATCATCGAAGTCCTTTTTACACCCAAGATACCCATCTAGTTCAATCTTGCCGCTCTTTATCTGCCCATATGGAATCTCCTTATCTGCCAACTCCACCTCAGCAGATTTAATGTCGACAACTGTCCCATTAACAAGATAATCTGTGACTGTGTAAGGATACGCCTTGACTGAGAATTTACATGTGGCCCAGCTCCAAGTCGGCACACCGCCTGGGGTGAAAGATTCCTCGCCAATTGGTTGCTTATCGTTCATTGAGTCACTAGCATTAGGCTCACGATGCCATAGTAATGCCTAAGGTAGATGAGGGAGAAAAGTTCCGGCCAGGTAGTCGAATCGACACTCATGATTCCATACTCGCGCGAGACCTGCAATCGCCACAAGCTTGTCTTTCTCGGGATATGAAAGCTGTCGTTTTGAGTAATCTGCTACCGTATTGAACCACCATTCCAACGGTTCGTACCTAGCAAACTCTGCTAAGTCTGGGTTCTTTTTCATCATATTAGGTTCCAATCGCTTAAACCACCTATACTCATGTTCTTCCAACTCCGCATCTTCATCTTCATTTACATTGTGGCTGTAACAAGACCAGGAAACTCGGTGCTGTGAGAAATGCAGGGTACGAGGTGCGAGAAGACGTTCTTGCATAACCCAACCCCTAGTAGAGAGAGGTGTGTGCAGGACCGTTGAACGCTCAAGGTAGTCGGGCATATAGGAAAGTCGGTATGGCTGACCAAGTATGAACGGGTCGTTTACGTTGCCGTGGACATCTGTTTTGTAGCGCTCATCGCCTGAGTTCTCCCACGGTTCTCGCACTGCTGCCCAAGAGTCATGGGAAGGTGGCATAATTATCGGGGGTTGCAGGAATCGATCGACGAAGAGACTCTGGTGAGGATTGCGGCCATATTCAGCAGAAATGCTAAAAGCGCAAAATGCATATATGATAGACATTTCGCGAGCGTGAAATAGCCAATCTTGTTGATTATCTCCAGATTGGATGATGCAGACGCTATCAATCCAGGAATATCGAATACCGAGGTTGCGGCATAGTGTTATTGACTGGCGAAAAAGCAGAGGTAGCTCAGAGAGAGGCATTTTGGAATCTAAAGCATCTCTCTCGTTGCCTGATTGCAGCATAAAAAACCTTTTCTTGCCCCAGCAGTAGCTCGAGTTGCATATTCAGGATTTTCAAGATTTTCTCCATGAACAAGATGCAGCATACCATCATCGATAGAGCAGTCAATTAGGCGCCTTGGACTCCAAGCACTTGGATCGGGTTTCTCTGCTTTCGAGAGAGCTAGTGCTGCAGCGTGACATTCTTCATGACTCGTCTTGCAGTCCTGTATTCGTTCTCTGAAGAAGCCCAGTACTTCGTCGTCTCCCGTATTTGAGAGCTCTTCAGGTAGTCGAAGCTTAGTATCATGAACCCGCGAAAAGTCCCCTTTGCTTAAGTCTTCTTTTAAGTTCTCGAGACATCGATAATAGCCTTCAATATCATGGCACTCCTCCTCGGGTTCGAAGTGTATATCAACTGAGTTCCAGGGAACGCCAACTGAGAGCGTAGGCCGATCCTGGTTCCATCGATACTTCAGGGGGAAATCATCCTGAATGTGCTAATCTCGGCAATGGTAAAGAAGATAGTGACAGATGTAACATCCATTGTCACTGGCCTTTTCGATGGCATCAAAGTCTTTATAGTGTTCGCCTGTTTCAGGGCCAAGAAACATAGAAAAACAAATAGTACAAAGCATCTTAAAAAACAAGTGCTTTTTAAGAAGCAACTGTAATTAATGAAAGGTGACAGAGATAGCAGCAACAAGAGACAAACAAACAACATTCACTGGTAGGGACAAGAGTATTATTTATAAATGTATGAGGTTAATTGCATGCACGCTGCTAAATCCCTCATAGCTGCAGTTTGCATTTTATGTCTAATTACAGTTAGCTTAATATACCTTGCTGCTGCCTTGAAGATTATGTGTTATTTATTAAACGTCTAGGATATGGAGTAGGGTTGCTTTTACCCACCTATGCCCTAGCCGAGGCCTAGTTTTCTCTGCTTGATTTCTGACAAGATACCAGGGTTAGATATGACATTTTATCACAAGCTGATAAGGGGCGGATTAGTAGTTAGGACGGTAATGACTAGCAAATACCTACTGTTGTATGTATTTTTGCCCCTGTACTTTATATGTATATGCAAAACCCTTATTATAATGTCGAAAACAACAATTTAATCCATGTGGCGTTACACCTTTGCCAGCTTGACGTACACGTTCTTTGGTGACCGCGTCAATGCGAGCATCTCATCCTCCGTCGCCAGCTCAGGCTTAACTGGCTCCAACTTGAACACCCAAAAGAATAAAGTAAGAAATATCTTTACCTCGATATAAGCGAGCTTCTTGCCAAAGCAGCCACGAGGACCCAGTCCAAATGCCTGAGCCGGTCTCTTCTGCGGATCAAACACGGTCTCCTCCTTGCCCTTATCGTTGACATTTGTCGTCAGCCATCTTTCAGGAACGAATTGCGCGAGGTCTTCATCATCAAAAAGCTGTGTCCTTTCCATGTGAGCGATTGCGGTTTCGGATCTCTCGGTGGTGACTGGGATGGTGGGCATGACGATGCCTGGACCGTTGCCGAGAAATCCGACGGTTGTTCCTTTGGGGATGAATTTTCCGAGGATCTGGGTGTCGACTGTGGCTTGGCGGAGCGTGATGGGAGCGACGCGGGAGTGTCTGAGCATTTCTTCTATGACGGCGTCGAGGTATGGGATGTGAGCTTTCAGGATCTCATCCGTTGTTGGAACACGATTGTCCTTTGTGGCTTGAGGGTGTGCGTTCGTGATGGATTCGCGGAGGAGTAATTGTTCGCGCTGGTTGGCAGTCAAGTACTTTATTCCCCATCGCAGAACAGCGGATGTTGTTTCATGCCCGGCAACAAGATATCCCATCAGCTTTGAATAGTCAGCAAAATCACTACACATATCCAAATGGCAACATACCTCGCTCATGATCGTTTGACTTCGATAGTTAGGCTTCCGTCCTTCCTTCTCAGCAATTGCATCCTCTCGAGCAAGCATGTTATCCAAAGCACAGCGTTGCGGTTGACCTGACTCTCTTCGTTCTATGCTCTTGGCAATCTCACGATCCCTCAATCTATCACGTCCTGCTCTTGCCCTTCGCATCTTAGGCGAGAGATTACGGTAGAGAAAGTGATGGATGGTAGGAAGAGGTGATCTCATGGACAGTCCGACACTATCTGCAATAGTGGTGAAGCAGCTCTGCTCTTCGTCGATAGAAACGTCCTCAAACTCGAAGAGATCATCTTGTCCACCTGAAACAGTTCTCGGCTTGAGCTCTTCGAGCTGCCTGCCGATCTGGCCATCTCCAGGGTCGATTCCAAAGGAAGCTCCGAGGATAATATCGAGTGCTGAGTTGTGGATGTCCTGAGCTATGTCGAATGGCCTACCGACTGATAAGTCTAGCTTACGATCCCAAAGCTTGAGAAGACTACTGAACTTGTCGTGGATTTCTGGAGCCGAAGCCTAGTGAAGTCAGAAAACACTCCCATGCATAGTACGTGTCTTGTTACCTGTTGAAGAAAAGTTGGCGCCATCAAATCACGAATCAACTCTTTGTTCTTCTTGAACTTTGGATCCGATGACTTCAGTGTAATGTGATGACCGGGTACAACACCGTTGAATTGTTCCCATGTCACATTGCTTCTATCAAACTCCTTCAATCGACGCATGCAAATATCTGACGACTCAAAGTAATCTGCGACGAAGACCCACGGTGCTCCGAAAGGTCTCACGAAGACCTGAATGATTGGCGATTGATGACGAGCAGGTTGCTGTGCCCACCATTCTCGACGATTAGGAGCGTCTCTGAACTCGGGGATATCCCCCATGAAGGATTTGACCGCATTCTCGTTATACGGGATGCCCGGGATTGGCTTGGGGAGTAGCCACCGTCGGAGGAGGTAGAGGGCACTGAGAATTGAGAAGCCTAAGGCTAAGGTGTAGTCTTTTGGAGCGCGCTCCGATAGCTCAATGAGACGGGACAACATGATGGCTGGTTGCAGAAGCAAGGAAAGCTTACTGGGGGCTGCAGGTCTTTATACACTTTGTCAACGGTACAGTCGGTAAGATGATAGTGAACTTTAATCCGAGAGGGAATTGCCGATGTTGCTGGGATCTTGCATGCACATTGAATGCCTTCTTATTGGTCCGTCGCAGCGTACTTCCGCAATCTTATTAGTGGAGGCGCAAGGCTTGCGGGGTTGACGAAATGTCATCTTTTAGCGGCTCCTGGCGTCAAAGAAGTCACCGAGGGTGATAATATGATCATCATTGTAGATTGCTAGACATTTTGTAACCGCGACACCAGTGAGAGTGTTTCATTGAGGTGCCTTGAAGAAAGCGAAAAGAATGAGGAACAGTCTCTGGATCGGGAAATTCCCTCGAGGTGGGCGTCACCGTCTGAGGTAAGCGGAGTTGACCACTGACATCAGATTGGGCGTTACTGCTTATCTGCGTCGCATGAAACGTCACTCTATAGAGTTCAGGATGTTCCCGCTCAACCTCCCGCGGAAGCCGACTCCATGCCGACATCACATTTGAATCAACAGCGGAGCTATAATCAGTACACCCGATTATTTGGATCATTTTAATTGACAATGGAAGCCTATCTCTCATTGAGTATCAATCTATAGGAGATATGAAAGTCGATCAATAAGGAAAACCGATCTCACCCTGCGCACGAGAAGGATTGACTTGAGTGTTGAGTCATAGAAGCGACGACAAAGTAGGTTCTGTAGGAAATGATTACATACAATAACAAAGAAAGACGGTTTTAGAGAAGATATTGGAAACTCTCAACTTCGATCTGCTACGGTAGCTTAAGCGGCGAGGAAAACATATAGCTGAATGAAAGGAAATCCATCAATGTTCGACGATATCTTACCCATGCGAGTGGCGACAGAATTTTCTTTTTCTGTTTGTATACCTTAGGAGGCTTCCTGTGGTGTCTGCGAGGTCGCCGAACGTCTTCCTCCCTTTCTGACCCCCTCTGCTGCCGTTGCTGAGCCTCTTCTTCTTCTTCTCGTTCTAGTCTCCTCTGCTCCTGTCGTCTTCGTCTTCGGCTGTCTCGTCCACGTCTGGCATCATCGCTGCTCGTTCTTGGGCGTCGATTGATACTGTTTAGGAGTCGCTGTGGATATAAAACCAAGGTTTCTTCTGCTTCTGGTGCTGCTGGAGGTGTCATTGGCATCTCTGGGACCTCGATATCTTGTGGTGCCGTGCAATCTTGTCCGGCCGTGATACCTCCCATCTCGACATCGGCGCTTGGAGCCTCGACTCCAGCGTCTGCGCTCCTGAGTTGCGCCTCTTCTGGGTTTGCGTCATAAGTTCTGATCTCTGGTCCCTCCGAAGGGCTATCTTGGCTTTGAAACTGCTCACGAGCGTTCCTCATCTCGTCGTTTTCCTCACGAAGCCGATCATTTTCCCGCTGTAACTCAGCGAGCCGGTTCTTTTGATCATTCTGAGAGGCTAGAGACTGCAGGAGCTTGGCGCCCGGGACGGCAGATGTTCGAACATCATCGGCCATCGTACTTTCTTTGCGGCTCTGTTCGAGTTGCTTTTCAAGTTTTTCTTTGTTGTCTTTGAGTGACAACCTCTCGTCCTCTAGTCTTTTTATGTCTTTGCCTGCTTCTCCAAGCTCATCAAAAAGTAAGGTGTTGCGGTCTTGAGCAGCGTCAATGTCTGCCTCAACCTCCTCACTCCAACCCGCCAGTTTCTCGAACCTCTTTTCAAGCGGTATGTTGCTTGGGTTCTCAATCAACTCCTTTAGTCTTGCGCATCGCTTTCTACGAAGGTTCGACGGAGTGACTTTTTCTCCTTCTGGACATTTTCGTTCACGCTCTGAGGGCTGAATTTTCGGTCCTGATTCCGCGATTGAACTAAGACGCTGAGTAAGATCCCTCACCTGTTGTTCAGCCTTTTCACGTTTGAGGTTCGCTTGATTGAGCTGCACCAGCAGGACCTGCACGTTCTGTCCACGCGTAAAGCCAAAGTGCCATTCTCGAGAGGTCTCGTAAATATCAAATAAAGCTTTGGGGACACTGAAAGCTCTTTCGAAATGTTCTGGTGCCTTTGGTAAGTCTGGCTCAGGGTCTTTGACTTCTTCATCAGTGATGCTAACTTCCTGGACAGAGCTCGCAGGGCTATTATCAGGCGAGCGTGAGCGTGATTGCCCAGATGATGACTTTGATGAAGACATCGATGATGTGCGTGAATAACATCGATGGCTCGATGATGGCTTTGGTATCCTGGTAAGAGATTCGTATGGCGCGGGACTCCTTATTAGGGTACAATGTGGTGATGACTCTCTAGTAGAATTTGACGACTGAGAGTTTTGTGCCGACGCGGCTTGGTCTATGACCAAGCGGTGCGGTGAAGGACCAGCAGTAGTCATGGTGTTTACATGGGGCTTGATAGACCATAACATCATACGGGCGACTAACGCTTGAATTTATAAGAACTTTACACAGCTGGAAGATACTTTAAAGACCCTCAGGATGATCCCCATATGGGCTGTCCTGATTGGTCCACACAATTGTGTATACAGAGCCTACATCTATGAGTTGCATTTTTGGGGGCCTCAAAATCGAGGGCGTTCGTCAGCAGACTCTTCTAGGCGAATAATGAGCAACATAATCAGCCAACTACGTCTTACATGCCATTCGCTTCGCGCTCATTGCCAAAACTAGACGCGATGTTTGCAGCCTCACTTTGAGAACGGAAAGAGGCACGTCGGCTACGGGCGGTTATTGCGCGGCTTGCAGTTTGAAGAGCGAAGAAAAGCTCGAGTTATCCGTCCTTGTGTGACTGAACCCCCACGATGCAAGTGTTCAGGCTTACATCAATCGCCAACAGCGGCTGGAAATGTTGGGGGTATAGGGTCTATCACAGCCTGGCAGCATTCGGACTTTCGAGAAAGAAGAGTTCGGACATCGAGGTGCAGCGAAAGTGCATCTACGATTGTTCTCAGCATGCCACGTCAATTCACAAATGTCAGTCACGATGGTGGGCAATTTGGAAGTGGTGTTGGCGCTCAGGCTGGATAATTGTGTGTCGCAATTGTTTCCCTCTTGGCTGTTGATTCAATTAGAGTTCGCTGGGCAGTGTTAAGATGACTTGGATGAATCAAGGTGCTCACGGGTGTCGATGATTTAGCGATGGCAAAGTTGTTTAAACTTGAACTTGGCGAGGCCGGTTCAACCAACAAATAAACTGCCGAGGTTAACGTTGCATCCGGTTAAATTCCATAGATATAGCCAAAAGAACTCAAAAAATCCTCATCTAAATATCTAACGACCTTGAATCAACAGCATGATAGTTACGATGCTCCACGTTCGTGGGGGACTATCACCCTCCGGGGCCCCGGATCACAACTCAAAAATCCATCGCAGCATACCCTGTACCTCCGGCTAACCCTCCGATTGGCCTCGTTTCCAGGCGGTGAACAACGGAGTTTCCGCGATCCTCGTCCAATGACGTATTTTACAGGGGATGTCGGTTAATCACCGGCTTATTCGCTGTTCATGCAACAAAGCTCAGGTAACGCGATGAACTGATAAATACGAAGCAACAACACCTCCGCTTCTTTCGAGATGAGGATCTGCGAGGTAGGACCTGATATGATGTGGTCGACTAAGCTCTTGTGTCTTGCGCTGCAAGTCACATCATCATTCTCTCTTCCCGCCGAGATCCCAACTGAAGAGTACCCATCGCGTAAGATTCGCCTAGTAATTTAACCCCTGATGGCGCTAACCTAACCTTTGACAGCGCAAGGAACGGGCACAGGAATTTGGAAAGATGCATATGCAAAAGCGCAGCAATTTGTGGATAGATTGACGCTCGAGGAGAAAATTAACGTGACGCGCGGTTTTGCGGCGGATAATGTTTGCGCTGGCAACACGGGTACCATTCCGCGCCTTGGATGGCCGGGTTTGTGTCTCCATGATGCAGGCAATGGAGTGAGAGCGACGGATTTTGTAAACTCTTATCCTTCTGCTTTGCATGTTGGAGCGAGTTGGGATAAGAATTTGACGTATCAGCGGGGCTATTATATGGGGAAGGAGTTCAAGGCCAAGGGAGGTGAGTACGAACATCCAAGCGATGGGTTTCGTGGGCTGATCTTGTTTAGTGAATGTTCTTCTTGGACCCAATGTTGGGCCTTTGGGAAGAACACCGCTTGGTGGACGAAATTGGGAGGGCTTCTCAGTTGATCCCTACCTGACGGGTCAACTCAGCACAGAGTCTATCATCGGGCACCAAGATGCTGGAGTGATCGCCAACGTCAAAGTCAGTACCCACCTCAGATCCATCACCACCACTAACACCCACAGCACTTCATCGCCAACGAGCAAGAAACCTACCGTCGCCCTTACTTTGGCATTGAAGCGGTATCCTCCAACGTCGACGATAAGACTCTTCATGAGTATTATCTCTGGCCCTTTGTGGACTCTGTAAGAGCAGGCGTTGCATCCGTCATGTGTTCATACAACCGTGTCAATGGAACGTATGCCTGCGAGAGCAGCAAGCTCATGAACGGACTTCTCAAGACTGAGCTTGAGTTTGAGGGGTTTGTGTTGCTGGATTGGAATGCGCAGCATAATCTTGAGAGTGCGAATGCGGGACTTGATATGGTTATGCCGATGGGTGGATTTTGGGGAGAGAATTTGACGATGGCTGTTGAGAACGGGACTGTTCAGGAGAGGAGGGTGACGGATATGGCTACAAGGTATAACCATCTCGTTTTGTCAAGTGAGTCTTTACTGACAGCGGCAGAATCCTGGCCGCTTGGTACCTGGTCGGCCAAGACATCGACTTTCCAACCCCCGGTATCGGAATGAAGAACCTCTCCCTTCCACATGAGCAAGTTGAAGCTCGCATCCCTGAATCACGACCAACTTTGCTCGAGGGCGCCATCGCAGGGCATGTACTCGTCAAGAACGCGAATAACACTCTTCCCTTTGCTCAGAAGCCCAAGATGATCTCTGTCTTTGGGTATGATGCCACCGTCGCCAGGACGAAGAACACGGATAATCTTTTTCAGCTGGGATACACGTCTTCGCCGGAGATGGGACAGGCTGTTCTTGGGACTGAAGAGCATTTTGACCAAGCTGCTAAGGGAGGGACTATTGTCTCGGGTGGCAGGGCAGCCGCCAACTCACCGCCATACATCAGCGATGTAAGTCTGCTCTTCCTCCCAAGAAGTCTACTAACAAGATACAGCCCCTCAGCGCAATTCAGCAGAGAGCTAAAAAAGATGGAAGCTGGGTGAATTGGGATCTTTCGTCCTCCAACCCCGACGTGAACGGCGCAACTGATGTCTGTCTCGTCTTCATCAACGCCATGGCAACAGAAGGCTGGGACCGCGATGGTCTTCACGATGATTTCAGTGACGCTCTGATCCTCAACGTTGCGTCGAAATGCGCCAACACGATTGTGACAATCCACGCAGCAGGCATTCGTCTCGTTGATCAGTGGATTGAGCATCCTAATATCACAGCAACAATCATCGCTCATCTTCCCGGCCAAGATAGTGGCGAGGCGCTCGTGAAGCTTCTTTATGGCGAGGCTGATTTCTCAGGAAAGTTGCCGTATACGTTGGCCAAGAACGAGAGTGATTATACGCCTTACAAGCCCTGTGGCTTGGAGGAGGGGAGCAAAGATCCGCAGTGCGACTTTACTGAAGGCGTGTATCTTGACTACCGCTCTTTCGACCATCGGGATGTCACCCCGAGGTTTGAGTTTGGGTATGGCCTTAGCTACACCAAGTTTAAGTACTCTGACTTGATGGTTAAGGTTGTTGAGACAAGTGCTTCAGCTGCTGATGACGATCTCTGGAGTACTTTTGCTGCTGTTCAAGCCACCGTCTCCAACATTGGAGAGCGAGATGGCGAGGAGGTTGCGCAACTATACGTCGCTATTCCGAATAGCCCACCAAAGCAACTCCGAGGTTTTGAAAAGGTCAAGATCAGCAAGGGCGAATCTGCTGATATTCCGTTTGAGCTCACAAGACGTGACCTCAGCGTCTGGGACGTCGTCAAGCAAGATTGGACTCTTCAGTCAGGTAATTACACCATTTTCGTTGGCTCCAGCAGCCGCACTCTTCCCTTGACAGAATCATTCAGAATAGAAGTTTAGAAGCCAAATCTATAAACTTTTAATTACAAAATCATACAAGAATAAATGAGGTTACTGTGCTCCCTCGTTACTGACACTCAACCCTCCACACTGCTCAAGTATCAAACCCGGAACTCCAAACCGCGGTAGTAAGACCCTTGCTTTTGCAAGCTGCGTAGATAACCAAGCCTGATTAGTTTTGCTGAGTGCCACAGAGAGCGACCACATGAATCGGTAGACTTGGCGAGGATCTTCTTCGAGGGCTTTTGTGGCGACGCTGAAGATGTAAGATAGGGAGGGTTCGGGCTTGAATTGTGTTTCATTGTAGGTGTCTAGGCTGGAGCAGAGGATTTGCAGGGCGTGGAAGTCGAGGGCGGCGGCATAGACGGTCCACATGAGGCGCTTTCCTCCAGAGCTGGGGGTCTTTTTGGCGAGGAGGAGGATATCGGCGAATTCCTGTTGTCGTTAGTTACGTTACATGACTATACAGGGTGAGCTGTCGTACATCACCAAAGTTTTCGACATGCCGCCAGAGCTTCTTCAGATCGTCGTATCCACCATGTGTTGTTGACCGTGCTAGTCTGAGAAGCTCAAGTTTAGATCCTTGACAGAGGTGATACAAGCGTAGAGGGCGATAGTTCTCCATATCATCGAGGAGTTCTGATATAGGATATTGTTCACCCCACATCTTGGGAAGAGCTGATCGAACGCTGAGGAAAAGGTGTTCATGTGAGATGTAGTCATGAGCGTCGCGTGATAGAAAGTCAAGACAGAACTGTCCACTATTCATGTTGCCTGTTGCCGAGTCCGCATCGAGGTATCTGTCTCTGTCAGTAAATAGCACTGTTGTTGCAGTCAGCGAGCTTACAATGTATACAGCAGCATGGCTTGTGCAACGCACGGTAATTTCTTCCCAGTCGCCTGTCCATCATCCCGCAAATACGGCCCCAAAAACAACCGTATCCCATCAAGATGCAGCAGCGACGCCCCTGTAGTCTCCGAATCACAAGCCTCGTATCTCAAGATCAGAAACCACATCGTAAACAGCGCATCGACATCACAGTCCTGCTCCGGCGTCTGACAGATCCGATCCAACAACGATGACAGATCTTTTAGCGCTTGTGTATAATGCACCGCAGCCGCAGCTGCAAGGCGACTCGCCCTCTCCAATGAGGCACTCGCATCGACCACTTCCTGTGCGATGAGAAGTTCCTTCGCTCGTAGCTCCATGTGCGCGACTGCGATGAAACTCCTCATTACGCCGGGATACACATTCGCGATGTTCGCATAGATATACGAAAAGTTACTCCATTGCCAGAGCTTTCCGTAACTCACCACCATAGTCGAATAAGGGATGTATGCAAAAGCCGCTCTGTCCTGCTCACTCAGCTGCAGTGAATTTGCAAGCGGTATATGCGCCGCTGATAGATGCGACCGTGGAAAGTGAAAGTCATGGCCGCTCGCCGGCGAAACAGGACTTCCAGAGTCGAAACTCGCAGGCGATTCACTCGACGCCAGTAACCGCGGACTCCCATACGCAGGACTCTCAACCCTCTTACCCCTGGCACTGAGTGCCTGTCCCGGTTCGAGCCATTCACACTTATTGGGACTGTTCTCACAGCGTTTGCAAACAGGTCTTTGCTCGTCACACTTGACTTTTCGAATGCGACATGTCAAACACCCTTGATGAATATTTTTGTTAGTAGCGATATCGGAAAGGAAGGATGTGGTGTTCCGGGCGTACCGTTTTTGGAACGCGCTTTTCGGCGATCTGCGATGGGGGAGGGCATGGCGGGCGGAGATATGACTCGGGAATACAGACGCGCTGGGAAGATAACATGGGATCGTGTATTGTGTAATTGTGATGCAACGTGCAACTGAATCAGTTTTTTTCTCCCTTCGTCAGGGCGTTAAAGTCTTAGCTGCGGGGGAGATTGGGGCTGGGATTGGGACTGGGGAGAAATTTGTGATAATGACTGCATGGGGCACGTTTCCAAGGATGAGCGAGGGATGTCGGGAGGCGATACTGACGAATTGAGTTTGTGTTAGTACGGAAATAGCTAGTCTCGAATATTATTTCCAAAGTCTTTGCAGCTCATGTCGCATTGTCCACTCTATCATATCAGCTCTATAACCGTATATCCGAGCTTCATCTATCCAAGACCAGTTCCATCAACTCAACTGACCTCGTTATCTCCTCTATCAAGAGAAACTGGCACCGCCAGGGACACTACCAGCTTATTGATCTTCCCGAAAAACTCTTGTCCCCCATCAGCCTCAACCGCGATAACACATCCCCAGCTTCTCATTGGATCCCTCGGCTAATTTAGTGGCCGTCGGTCTACGTTACCCCCGAGGTGACATAAGAAAT
>JAAOAQ010000497.1:0-17403 GCA_013396025.1 Fusarium phyllophilum
TTTTATCTGGCTTGTACCTTACAGTTATGGTATCATTTGTTATTTTCAATTGCTTAGTTGTCATCTCACGAGTTCATGGCATCAGAGCCCAACCCTGGCGATGTTTCTGTACACCATGTGTTGCGTTTCACCGGGCCAGTAAAAGGATTCTACCCCACACTACCCTGCATGAAGACATGTTCACGTTGAAGCTGCTATATAGTTATCAAGGGCCTTCTACTAGGCAGTAAGCAAGTCTTGATCTTTCCTCCGACCCATCGCACTTCGGCATTGCTTCTCCCCGCCCCCGCCATTCGTCGGATCTCATCATCAACTCCACTTCCTCGACTCTGATAACCACCACCAGCTTCTATCAACTTCTCACTCACTCATTCACTAAGCTTCATCTTTTACCACCACAACTCAACGTAGATTTAATCAAGTAAGTTTCACCCACGAGAATACCCTATTGACACACAGTACTCATAATCCCATAGCTCAGTGACACATACCCGCTATCGAGCACATCATCGTTTGCGATTACATATCATGTCTTCCCGTCCTTCAGTCGTCGGCCCAGACTCCGGCCCCGAGGCCCCTTATCCTCTTCACATGGAAGGCAAAGTGATTTCTGGTTTCGGCCGCGGCTCCAAAGAGGTACGTCTTCTTCCATGCATCACTTATTTTTCCTCACACCTCTTAGCTCGGCATCCCAACTGCCAACCTCCCTGTGGACGAGGCTCTC
Organism: Fusarium phyllophilum; assembly: GCA_013396025.1. NCBI lineage: Eukaryota > Fungi > Ascomycota > Sordariomycetes > Hypocreales > Nectriaceae > Fusarium > Fusarium phyllophilum. The sequence continues at coordinate 725 of JAAOAQ010000497.1, forward strand.
ACACCGTGGATCGCCAGCATCTCCTCTGGAGTCTACTTCGGCTATGCCTCTCTCGCTCTGCCCACGACACACCCGGACATCTCATCGGATTCATCCAACGGACCTCCCAAGGCTGGCGCAGAGGCTGCTCTCCTCGCTGCCGAAGCCCCTGCTAATCCTCCTTTCCACATCTTTCCCATGGTGATGTCCATTGGATACAACCCTTTCTACAAGAACACAGTTCGCAGCGCAGAAGTTCATGTGCTACACAAGTTCACCGCAGACTTCTATGACGTTCCCATGCGTCTCCTCATCCTTGGCTTCATCCGTGAGGAGAAGGACTACAAGAGTCTGGAGGCTCTGATTGAAGATATCAACTTTGATTGTGAGGTTGCAAAGAACAGTCTGGCCCGAGAGGCCTGGGCTCCTGCAAAGGGACGTGTTATTGGCGGTAAAGATCTTGAGGGCAAACTAGATGTCCAGTGGTTACTTCGAGATGCCTAGGATAGATCTAAGAGACATAGAACATGGTAAAAAGTGGCCGGGAGTTATGGATAGATAGCAACATAGAAGAGCTGGAATCTTTTTTTTTTCCTTCAAAAAGTCATGGTTGTTTCATTTCACATCTGCTTAACTACCTGGGTATCATGCGAAACCCCCAAGTGCATGACTTAGAGCACTACCAATAAACTATGCAGCATCAAAGCTAATCTTCTATGCAAAAGCGTGTACTCCGGATCTTTCCCTTCTCTTGCAAGGTAGCCCTCCCTTAAAGGCCTGGCTAGTATCTCATTTCAAAGAAAATAACCTCCAACAAAAAGGGAGAATGAACGTATTTCAGTTTTGCCCACAGTCATAACTAGCTAAACTGCCAATTGCTGGGGTCCTTGGTCTGGTAAATATCGCGGTAAGAACTGCACCTAAGTTAGCAAGGAAGAAGTCTTGAGGTACAGGATATTAGAACTCACATTCATTATAATCATCATGGGAATGTCAAAGACGTCTCGTTTGATCGTCCAACAGTAAGTGCACTCAACCTTGCCATCCCTCTCAATCCTCGATATACCGTGCTCGCTGTCAATCCGCGTGACTCGGCTACTGAGAATGCTCGGCTGTACGTCCTTCTGAGCAGTATGATCGGGTTTGATGTCCATGCTCTGAGAGGATCGATACTTGTTGAGTCGGCAACTTCTCTGTACCTTGCCGCGACTGTCCTCAAAGGCCAATTCCGCAAAATCTTGGTAAAACTCAACCACACTGTCATCATCCAGCAGCTCACCCAAGAAAACAGGCTGAGGCCGCCCGCCGCTCATATCAAGGGTGGCTTTTTGAGGCCGGGGCGTTGGCATATCTCCCTGAGCATTGTTGTCCGGTGTGTTCGACCCATTGGTCGAACGCCCGTTGTAGGTATTGATATTGAGGTTTGGCTCTTTTCCGAGTAGCACCTCTTTTGTCCATCCTGTCAACGCGATAAACTCTTTGTTGACAGCAGCGACCTCGCCCGATCTTCGACAAACAATGGTCGGAGCGCAGCAATGCTGTAAAAAGTCATCATATTCTACCAACGTTCTTTGAAAGCACTTCTCCATGAAAATGAGATCCTGGCGGGTCAGATCCTTGGTACACGATATGAAAGACGGTCGAATCTCTCCGAGGGCTTTAGCGATTCGCAGTAGCTTGTTACCGGGCAGACGGTTTCGCAGAACAGCCACCATGTTGTGGAATCCGGTTGTGTAAGGATACGGCTCTTTTACACTTTCGTAGATAGCGGCAGAGTCTCTTTGTCGCTTGCCAAGATACGACTTGGGATTCGGCTTAGTGCTCTTCGGTCTGTGCCGTTGTGCGCCAGGAACTGTAGGAATTCCAGCAAAATTATGGCCTGGTGAGCCTTCCATGCCCGCAACAGAATGGGGGCTGGCTGTCGTATCTGTACTTGGGCTGGCAAGACTTGTAGGCCCGGCTGCAATAGCATAAGCATGGGGTAGTCCGTGCTGGAGGTTTCCCTGGGCATATAGAGATTGGTTATTTTGGTCCATACCCGAAAAGTCGGCCCCTAACATGGGATGATCAAAGCCGTTTCCGTTGCCATTTGCATTTCCGAAGAGAGCTGCATAAGTGGCCTCGGTAGTTGGAGTCTGTGACAGGGAGTTCTCTCGTGGAGGTGTCTCGGCTCCAAGAGCCATCTTGTTAAGAATGCCAAACTCCCAGCCGGCGTATTGACTCCCGAAATTCAGACCCTCGAGGTCAAAATTGTACAGAGCGGGGTTGCTGGGATCGAATAAGGCGTTGAAGTCCATGTTACCGGTAGGTATAATGTTGTTGATTGGAGCGTGCGCATTGCTGATCGGAGCCTGGAAGGATGTTGGGGACGTTTGTGGGTTGAAAGGTAGACTATCAATGCCTACAGGAGTCTGCGCCCCCGTCGAAAAGACCGGCAGTGTCGTGGTGCTCGCCTGAGAAAAGAAGTTGCTGCCAGTTGCAGACATACTATCTGACTGACTGGCATTCGAATTCTGGCGCTGAGCGTTGGGCCTTGAGGGAGTAGGATTGGGACTGGGGTTGTAATTTGGGCCAAGAACAGGTCGCAGGGCTTCCGGAGGAGCATCATGAAGGTATTTAGCCTTCTTACGTACACCATCTTGGCATGCATCAGCGAGACCGCGCTTGATGCACCTTTGGCAAGGTCTCTCATCTCCTGGAAAGATGTCAGTTCAAAATCTCTTCTTGGCTGTCAAGCACGACGATCTCAACTGTGACTCTTTTCCCACTGAAATGGGTAAAGGAAACGCGCAAGGCAGTTTAGCAGCCATAATACCGGCGACTAATGGATTAAAGAGCCAAGCTGCACATGGAGCAAACGAATTCATGTCATGTTGATTGGGCACTTACCACAAGTGAGATGAGCTCTTTGGCATGCAAAGCAGGCCCTTCGCGCCTTTTTCCTCCTGGGGCGCATAGGGTCTTTGGGGTCGTACTTCTTCTTGACCTCGGTGGTGCTCTCAGTAGTGCTCTGGTCGGTCATCTTCTCGTCTTCTTCTTTAAGAAAAGCTTCCGTCTCGTCTTCGTTCTCAGACATAACATCTGAGACCTCAGTGCTATTCTCCTCCATTTCGTGCGGCATGGTGTCTTAGGTTTTATATACAAGGCCTGGAGAACAGTACAAGGTCTTGCGACAGCTGAAATATCCTCCTCTCAGCTTATACAGCCCGAGACTTTGTTTGGGTTACTGCACACAAGGCGGTTCGGATATGCAAGCTCCGATCCCAGGAACCTTTTTTGTTTCTCTCTTTCACCTTGTCCTCCTTTTAGACAGCTTGCGAAACCACACCTATCCAAGCCGTGGTGGGACAGCCAAGCAGGGACAAGTACGCCGTCGAATTGAAGTTACAATCAGTGATGTTCAGAGTGACAATAACCCCCACGGTGGCGTGGCAATGCGCAGATAATCTTTCCCCTGATCTGCCTCGCTGATCGCTAACGCGTGCTGCGTAGGTGATGTATGTGAGATTAGGAACAACCTGAACTGCAATGCCCAGATGCGGTAGGACTATGGCGTTGGGCGCAAACGAGGCCAGAAGGCTGTATGCAGCCGTGTATTTGGTGATCACGTTTCTGGGCTAATTGGGAGACCGAAACCGCGCGGTCAAGCTCGTATCGTAGAAGGGGCGTGCTCAATGAAAGCCAATAAGTGTATAAGTATGATACACAAAGAGGCGTCTTCGTGAAACGTATATTGAGTCAATAGTAGGTCGCAGGGGCCATGAGGCTGTGATTGTTGTCACCGAAGAAGGCGGAGGAGGTGGAGGAGGTAGAATTCCGATTCGATGAGCTTGGGTGATCGATGATCGCTAGATGCAGGAGAGTCGGAGGTCAGTGGTAGAGGCGGAGCTGTCTGTCTAAGGCGACACGGAGGAAAAGCAACGGCGACACGGGAGGTGAGAGATTTGGCGACTGTGAGTGAGGATGCGAATGACGACGAGGAAAGAATAGGATGCAGCTACCCGCAGGCCATGAGGAGTGGCTACACCCAGAACCAGCACCAAAGCCAACCAATTTAAGCAGAAATTGGCCACTACAGCAACAGTAGAAGCTCACACGGCGTCGGCGACCGTAGAAGCAGGCTGTGGTGGCAGCGTATATGTAGCGTTGTGCAGAGATGAGGCATGCGAACCAGGCGCGGCGCGGGGGACAAAAGTTGAGCGCAGATTGTGCGGAGGAGCCGGATCGCGATATAGATTGGGTTGAAGAGGGAGTATAAGAAAGGATACAGAAGTCAACGTTGTGAGTAGAAGTCGAACGAGGCAATTCGCAGAATAAGTTGTAAGCAATGACTGGTCCAATTCAAGGTCAGTTAGAAGAGCCCAGTCAGGTCAGGCGACAGGGTGTTGTAGTGGTGGTCGTAGGTAGCATTGTGGGTTTTGGTGGTTGGTGGATTAGCAGACGCCACAGACAGTGGAGGGCAGTAGTGGGCAATTGGGAGGATTGCAGATGCAGATGCAGGTGTTTGCTTGCTCCAAGTTAGGTACCTGACCTTGAGCTAAAATGTTGCCTACCTTACCTTCTGCTGTAAGAATCGAGTGTGAATGCGTGCTACCTTAGTACTATAGGGATCACAGAAGTACCAAGTTTGCTGTGCCAAGTACCTGATGTAGGTAAAGTACAACAAGGTGGGTTCACGACGAAGTTCTCTCTCAGTCAGAGAATGTGGATTATATTTAAGGGGAATAGAGTGACGACGAATCTTGATTTTACATCACAAGGTATAAAGACAGCCAAGGCTCATTCGTTGTGCATTCATGGCATGTGCAAATGTAGAAACCCGAGGTGATGATGCTACATGCAATCCAATCTCGTGAACAGCTTAGCTACAGTATGTACAAACAGGACATTGATTGACGGGCGGATGATCGAATAACCATACAGGTATTAGCTGTAAACCCACACAGGGTGGGTGCCTAGCTCTTCATCCTTTCAGTCAATTCCCCTGTCACTCTACGTAGCAATGAAACGTCAAACCCTTCAACCAGCCTAGCCATGGATGGGTATCGTACATATCTGATAGTCAATTGATTCAATATCGTCACCAACAACATAATCAACACGCTGATCATCATGAAAGATTCTACCTCGAGGAGTCCCAGGTGGATTTCATAGACTAATAATATGGCTGATGTTCTTACTCAGTCGTTTATGCCTCAGCAAACCGAAGTTTCAAGCCTCCCATTTTCACCAGCCGCTAACTAGCAGAAACCAATTCGAGCCCAATCAAAGTCAAACTTTTGACTGCGGGGTTTACTAGGTCTAGGTACTAAGTGGATGGAGTAGCCCGCTCTGGGGAAACTGGGCGCTGGCTATTGGTCTGACGATGCTTCTATTTGTAACTGATGAAGCCTTGTAATCAAGATGAGATTTTTTCAGGTATTCAAACCAGGGGTATAGCTGAAGACTTGTCTCAATTCACTTCTAGCGGTCAAGAAAGATCATGGAAGGAGAATTTCACCTCGTGCGCCTCAAGCAATAGTCTCGATCGAGAAGATGAAGCTAAAGAGGTCCCCGCTGAGCCGCCAAAAACTACGTGCTCTATTGATCCATCGAGTTGTTAATCACCAGCCACCCAATACCCTCAACCCCTAGACCTGGCTTAGACTGATGCATTGTGAATCGCAAGAGTCTGGGGCCCTGGTTGGGTGCTTCTCTGCGCGTATGTACGGAGTACACGTCGACATATCAAACTCTCTTTTGTGTTGGTAATAGCAGAGTCAGCCAGAGTGTGATTCGTACCTCGCCTATGACAGGGGTCTCTCTAGGTGTCGTGCGACTGCAGCACCGTTGCGACGAGGTGCAGCGTCGGGCTGATGTTGCATAACTCTGGTGATATGTACTTGGTGCAGAATGCCAATTGCCATCTTTGCTGATAGTCTGTCGTATCCGTACACAAGCCAGCATGTATGTTTCAAGTCATCTCTTGAGCAACTAACACGCAATTCTAGCCCTGTAATTAGTCTTCACCAAAACCCAGAAGCAAAAAGAGAATAAAAGAGGACCCTGGTGCTACTAACGTCAGTAGATAAAGAAATCTATTCGCCGGCGCTGTCACTGACTGGCTGGTGTGGAACAGCCGGTAAGCGGCGTATAAGTAAGGTACCCGAAATGAACATATAGAGCACAGAGAAGAGTAACATACATAATCTACAGGGCTATAGGTATTTGTCACATACAGTACTACTCTCCTTGACAAACGGAGTCTTCATGAATCACAATTCATCACACTCATAAATGTCTGCCTCCAAAACTGTAAAGAAGCCGGCCAGCCAGAACGCGGGGCTTGATGCCGAGCCCGGATGCCGGAGGTGAGGAAGCCCAACACCGCCGAGGGTAGCCAACGCTCAGCTGTTTACGGTGAAGAATAGAACGATCCAGGTTGAGTTTGATAGTCAGGGTCCTTTATTGGATCTCCAATACCCGCGGTTTCGCTAACCGACCGCAACCCGTCGGTGACCGAGGCTTTAAGGTTGTTGTCTAGGACTCCTTGAATCATGCCAAGATACAAGGTTACGATCCTCATCAGGTTGGAAAGTCTGCGCGGGAGCCTGATCTTCAGTACATACTCCGTACATAGGTCATAGAGACTTGTGCGTCAATGTTAGCATGAAAGTTTGCGTTACAATTACCTAAAGTCAGGCAGAAAAGTCTTGTCTCAGGTGTCACTATTTGTGACTATCAATGATACTCAAATCCTGTATGTAGCATCTTTCAGCTTTTGTTTGCTTTTTCCTTTGTTTCTCCATTGCGGCTGCGCTCTGTATTGCATGACAGCTGCTCCAAGGCAAGGATTCCCAAAGTAATAAACACCTCCGGCTGATCCTCTTGTGGGCAATATGTCCCCTAGTCCTTGCTGCTTGCTTTTTATAAATATTCACAGCGGGTAGAGAGGCTTGCGTGCGTCAGTGCGGTTGGAGGATACGACCCATGCTGCTGGCCGAGAACCTGGAGTCGAGTCGAGGCTGCGATAGCCGAGGGCCTGCAGATTGTAAATTTGATGTAGGGACTAAGACGACTGAGACACCCTTGTCGATCTTGAACATGTTCTTCACACCAAAGTTGTGGTTGGTCTATCTTATGCCGATGTTGGGTGTTCTAGCTTAAAGGTACGATGTGATATTGATTTTTGGCAAACATGACCAGCTGAATTTTCCAAAGTATGATAATCAGCCATCTGAATTGGATGTATTGCATGTTCTGTGGAAAAGACCTAATCTGGATCATGGTCGTTGAAGCCCACAGCAGCTGAGCACTTGTATCAAAGCCACCATTTATACTCGCCTATTATTGATCATCATCTGCCTGTCCGTCATCCAGATCCCCGCATTCGCCTAGCGGCCCGGGAAGATCTTTACTCAAGATAAACTTAGCTGGCTGCATTAATTCTGGGGGAAATCCTGAAATGCCTTTCAGCCGAGGCGATCTTAACAAGCATTCACAATCAGATCATGCACCCTCATCCAAATTTTTGGTATACCCTCTTTTCAAGCAAAAGAGTTAACTTGTGACAGGATTTTAGGTATCTTCGAATATAAATTACAGAGGCGTCATTATTCCAAGCCCTGTGTAGAGGACCTCGGCCGGCCTTTTTTGTACAACCGGCGATCAATCCACTCGTTTTCCGCAAAAGCCACTCTTGACCTAGTAGGACTCTCGGTGTGTTAGTTTGAGATGTCCATCGTATAGCTGGAGTGCAGGGGCTTTAGTACCTGGTTTGGTGGCGCGGGTACACGGATGAAGTCAGGACTTGCAGCCCGTTTCACACACTCTTCTCATATCCCCAATTCTAACCTGGATGAACATTCTTCAAGAAGTAGCAAATCGACTGTTGGCTCTGATTCTCTTTCCATACCGGAAGAATAGATAAGGGAAAGGCATCATGGTAACTGTCAGAAAAGCTAGCAAAGAGGAAGCCCAGTGGTTGTTGAGCTTGGTGTACATCTGGTTACCAAACAGGGGAAATGCAGCTGCAGGACTCGAGTTAGCCATAATTCATGCAGCTGAATCTCGACAACTTTCCGGGCTGATGCCTCATACTCCCCAGGATAGGCTATGTCAGGGGAAGTTGGCAGCCAGCCGGCGGTGAAGAATCGGATGAGTCCAGGGAGCAGATACTCCAACTACTTACCAGCAAAGACACAACGCACGAATGCATTAGCAGCAAGGGCACTTGCGGCATACTGTGGATAAGCATCCACCTATTTCCATCAAAGTCAGCACAGTCTCTTCCCTGGCACGAGCACACTCCTGTCACAATGGCTAGCAGAGAGCTGTGTAACGTGCGGTGAGCCTGTCACAGACTTGTGATACAGGCACAAAGCTGGACTTACTAGAAAGGTGAAGACTCCACTGAACACAAGAAGGATTCTATATCAGAGTTGAGCGGTTAGCTGCAGTTCGTCGAGCAGAGGTTCAGGGGATACGAGATCAAGAGGCATGACCAAGCGGTGACTAAGACATGTTTTGCTCTTCTTGTGCGAATGCGATTCCGCGCGTCCGGTTCTTGTCTCAGTCCCGTGTAAAGTTGGACTTGTGTATCACGGTCCTCCTCTTGATGACGCCTCCTTGAGGCCTGCGAATGGTTTGGTCTGATATGGGATGGATCGTGATGACTTACCCAGCTCCAAAGATTGCCGATCCGATTACGGGCACAATCCAGTGAACCCAGGGATAACACGACCAAGCGAACATGAATATACCAGCTGGGACAAGGATACCTCCCAAAATGGCTGGAGGCAACCTAAACTCAGGCTGGCTGTTTCCTTCAACGCCGGTCTCCTCGCTCAACTTGCGGATGAGTTTGCTCCGAATATTGTGCCACAAAGGATCAAGGCCAGCGGCGAGCAGCATTCCCACGAGGATGCCGAGAAAAGAGCAGCCATTCTGCCAAAGGTCGAAGCCGTAAATATCGCCGAATACAAGGTGAAAGGCCCCAAAGAAGAGATATAGAATGCCGAGAACGATGGCTGTGAAGATACATAGGCTCAGGCACATGGGCTCGAATATTAATAGCTGAAATGGTCGTAGAAGCGATCGACCTATGGCGCTGGCGGCTGATTTCTGAACCTTTTCAGTAGGGGCTTTCCATCTTTCTTCTCCAGTTTCCTTTCGCATCTGTTTTGCTTTATTCTTGAGCAGGATCGGATCTTAGTAGAGGTTAGTTGGGACAGATTGGCTCTGGATGCTAATTTGGACTCACGATATGTCTCAGGAACAAGAAACACAATGCCCAATAGTAGAACAAATGCCCAGATCAGAAGGGTCCAATGAGTCCACCTCCAGTCAGTGTTGTAGTTGATGAAACCCCCGATTAAAGGTCCAATCGACGGACCTACAAAGGGTGCGAGCGAAAACATCAACATAGGCGCTTGCAACTCATCTGCCGTGAAGAGGTCTCCAACAGTGCCTCCTGAGACAGCCAGAAATGCGCTGCCGGCGAACCCATCGAGGAATCGACTCACAATCACGGTCTCGATATTCTGAGCCACGGCTTGAGGAATGATGAAGATGACATAAAGAGTCCAAGATACAATATAGATGAGTCTTCGACCATAGAACTCGCTCAAGGGACCGAGGAACATGGGACCTAGTCCGATACCTAAAACAAAGAACGAAAGGCCAAGGATGGAGACTTCTCGTGAGTTGCCAAATTCATCCTCCATCTGTTCATACGTAGATGTGTAGATGGAACTAGCAGCAGTTCTGTGTTCACATAAGTTTCCATCTCGGTTTTGAAGATGTTAAATAAATACTTACACGCAGAGACTTCCAGACGAGACAATGATAATAATGAGCCACTTCTTCATCTTGTGAAAGCTCCGGGGGCATAGACTGTCGTTATCACCTCCATCCCAGCCGACTTCGAAAGGATCTTTCTCGACTTCATCATCCGAAGGCTCGCTATGGCGGTTACAGCTGTAACCATTCTGGGACTGACAACGGGATATCCTGGCAGATGCTCGTGAGCGAGTTCTAATTGCTTGTGGTGATTGAATGGGCGCAGAAGTCGTGTCGTTCCTTTCAGGGCCGAGTGTTCCTGAATTCGTTGACGTCTTTTCAATGTCGCGATCCATGTTCCTCATAGTTCCTATTGTTGATAACAATATTGAGGCAGATACGCAATTATGATTCGCAGTGACCTTTTGAGCTCTGTTTCAGAGAACCGACTTCTTGTAGTCAATATAACTTGGTATCTCAAAACTATGCCAAGACTCTGGTCCTCCAAGTCTTTATATACACTCTAAACTAAACACCTTGCTCTCCAACGAAACTCTGCCATTTCTCACCACCACAAAGCTAGAATCTCAACTATCTCGTATCGTGGAACACCTCTTGTTGTCATCGCTGACCAAAAACATGACTTGGCACCCTGTAAAGATGTGAAATGTTTATTAATACCCAATCAAAGCTGACAAGCTAGGGTCTCGAGAGGAGCGATCGGCCGCCGTGGTTTGCTTATTGAACAGCTTGATTTTAGGAGAAGCAGAGCGCGTATCGCGTGCCGCGTATTTATCGCAGTCGGCTATTCTATTGAAATAAAGATTCAAGATATCCCAACGAAAATCACTTCCTGAGAAGGGCAAGTTGACTATGAGATGCTGATGTGCTGAGACGGGCTATTATTCACCCTCTCCGTGTTGATGTCGGCGATAGATTGTTAACAATACATTGCATATTAAGACCGAAGAACTCTTGTTTCGGCTTTCGGCATTTGGACTCTCTCAAAAACTCAAGCTGTCTTACTTGAATTCCTTCGGCTCTTGAACATGGCAAATATTCATCACTTCTTTCTCTCCTTCAGTTTCTCGGGGAAAGGGAGAACGAAAGCTCAACAATAATCTCATGATTTTTAATTGGTATTTCCCCGCATATCGAGACTTATGAGGCTCTCTTTTGAAGAGTCATCAGTACAAGATTAAGAGTAATGCCTAGGCTCATGTTTGGGTACCTTGAACTTGATCGAACATCAGTAGCTCCGTATCACGCTAACACTCATCATCTTCAGGTGGCCGAATGAGAGACCCTCATGCTCAAGCAATACGACCCTGCAAGAGTTCAAAACCCGGTTATTCTTCACATGCTGATGGAGATATTGTCCGACTCCGTCAATAAGAGCCCCTTAGCTATTTCGAGTTGACGAACCAGGGCTCGAATCACTTGCATATCCCAGACACGGCTCAACATGGACCAAACGGGACCAATTACCAAATATCTTGGCACCTCTCACGATGTCTGATAGGATGCCTAAGACGACTTGCGTACATGTCGTCATCCAGTTTCACTCGTACCACTGCGGGCGCTGGTAGGGTTGTAATGCGGGACATCAGTCACGGCTCGGTCAGCAGAACGGAACGTTAGGAAATACCTATGCCCGTGATTTAAAGACATCGTGTGTTGTAGGGTAAGCAGGTCCCTTGATGCACACCAGTCGTAGTTAACGAACAGATGCAATTAAAGAGTCATGAGGAGAGGTAGCAGTAAAGGGGTAAGGTATGTCACATCTATGCCTTCAAATAGTCAATGGTTGTCGAGACAGTTATCAGCGCTCAAGAGACATGACAATCGCACCAATCCCGCTTCAACCATGAGCTCGAATTGCAACTCAAAGATGCACTTCCAAGGCACACTGCAGCTGCACTGCCCAGTCTGGCAGAAGCGAACGAGGCAAAAGTGCTGCAACTATGCATGTAATTCTCGCAATAGGGCTCACTCATGATGCGCCCGCGACCGGCTGAACTCTTTTCTTTCCCACCATGACCTTGTCCCATTGGATTCTCCAGGGAACAGCGTTTATTTCCTTGTGATTGTTGACCTGTTTTTGGTTACACCTAGTTGTTGCGATCGGGCCAAAGTTTGGTCTCTGGTGGTGTAGTCAAAGACTGTCAGAATTCACAAACAGACTGATCGCAAACACACAGAAAAAGCCCCCAAAGGAAATAGAAACTTGAGTAAAAAAGAGGACACATGGCTCTACTTGGCTCAACAGAAATTCAATCAATTGGCCCAGTTGGCCAAGAGTTCTCGGCTGATCATAACCGCCAACGTTGCGTTGCGTTGCGTTGCCTTTGGATCCCCTCCAACAAACTCGCACCATGAACATAAACATGGCGGTTTCTTTTTGACAACCCCCATTTCTCTGACGAAAACCTATTATTACAACTATTGCAATGTACAGATTTCTTTCCATCTTTTAGGCGCTTACCTCGGATCGCTTCTTTGGGCCACGCCGAGTCGCAATCATAATCCTGTCCACCAATGGATTCGCATCCAGCAGCACGCTCAAACGTCATTTCGGAACCTCTACGACGCGGGGAGACGAGGGGAAACAAGTCGAGACGCGGGGTTTTATTTGTTTGACCTGGTTATAAAAGGTCGCGGTTTTCTCCTCCAAGTTGTTGTGATTCTAAACCATCAACTCAGCCCTCTCTTCGTCTTCAACACGAACAAGCACTTCATAAACACTCAACTTGAATACCCTGCAAATCTTACCCCTACTCATTGAAACCTCTACATAACTCAATCGAACACACTGCACATCTACCCCTATTACAAATACCCCCAATCGACTCAACATCATGTCTTCTCAAGCCACTGCCCAATACTTCCCCAAGATCTACTCCCTCACCTCCGCTGATCATGCTCGCTCTGTATATGATGAGTGGGCAAAGACCTACAATGAGGAGATCACTGGCAAAGGCCAAGACTATGTGGGCCCAGCCATTGCCGCTGCCTATGTCCCTCAAGTCCTAGGCTCTCCTACCATCAACCAAGACGTTGAGATTCTTGACGCTGGTTGCGGCACCGGCCTCGTCGGTGTCTTCCTCGCTCGCCTGGGTGCAAAGAAGGTCGACGGTGTCGACATCAGCCCAGGCATGCTCGACGAGGCTCGCACTACAGACGCATATCGCAACCTGGACGTATGTGACCTGTCGCGACCGTTGTCCGCAAAGAATGACTCTTATGACGTCGTAACCTGTGTGGGCACCCTGACCCAGTCTCACGTTGGTCCCGAGGCTATCAGTGAATTTGTGCGTGTCGTGAAGCCAGGAGGCTACATCGTGGCTACCGTCATCCGTGAGATCTGGCAGACTGGAGGCTATGAGGCACACGTGAAGAGCCTCACCGAGCAGAACAAGATCAAGGTCCTGTCTGCTGAGTTGCAGGACTACCGAAGGGGTGCTGGAGCCAAGGCCTACTACCTCGTCTTGCAAGTGTCTGCATGAAGTGATTCATTGATGGTAACTTCGTTGATGATGATGATGATGATGATTATGCTATTCGTGGCCGGCTTCCCTTTTCTCCCCTTCTCAACCAAGAAACAAGCAAACAAGCACAGCACAGGAAACCCTCCCCTGCCCCAGGAAAGCTATTGAAATGGAACATACACATCGACACTTGATATGGTACAGTTGCCATCGCCTCTGGCCCTATCCACCAAGGTATTCGCTTTGGCAAGTTGATGATGACGATAATGATGGTGATCATATGAGAGACAACAAAGAATGTTCGTGATTGGATTTCGTTTTGACATAGGTGACTCGCCAGTGAGCAACGCGATCGGAATCTCTTACACATTCCTTCAGCAACACATGCAGCATAAATATACAAAAGGCGTGCGTGCCACTCATGATTGTGATTCTGATTATGAATGTGACATGTCTGTCGTTTTTTCCTAACTTAGATTGCACGTAAAAAAGAAAAAAAAAAGAAAGAGAAAAAAAAAAAAGTGTTGTTGATTTCTGGCCTGTTACAAAGCATATATAATTCTTCTCTTCTGTGGAAATTCGGCTTCTTTGTAGAAAACGCTATCTAAACTGGTTCGAAATTTTGCTATGGCATTCCTATAGTCTTATTATTCAAGCATGAACAACTAACTACTTGATCATTTTCGCTGTACATATTTTTCTAAAATGCATATCCAGTTGCGGAATAGACTGGCTAATGCTAATATCCTGCTCTATATATTCGTCGTTACAAAATGGAGGAAATGATAGTAAACAACCTCAGAAGCCCATATCTTATCTACAATGAAGTTTGTTTCATGGTAGCTAGGGTTTACCGCACATCCAAAGGCACCATCTTCCATTGCTATTAGCCATTTAATCTGTCATTTGACTTAAAGTTCCGAGACTCGTTCTTGTCTATGAGTGGCTTGAATCTTGGGGGAGTCTTTGCCTCATCAGGATGTATAAATTTGCTAGGTATCTCGACTATTCACCGAATCATAAAACAGATGACAACAGATCCGTCATGGATCAGCGGCAATCATAACGCCCAATCGGCGGGTCTCGGGCGGCTCATGAAACTAGCTGGCCATGATGATGTCTATCCTCTCGGGGAGTTTTCTGTCTTGTCGGATACTCTGAGGCCTTCCACCGTCCGGGTTGGGGCTTGGGGGCTCGTCCTTGCTCACCGACTCTCGGATACCACTTCCGATCACGGGACAAGACCCTCTAGTAGGTCATCATGACCATCATGACATGTCTCTGAACTGTCTCACATATTCCGAGGCATGATACACCTTGGACTGGGTCATGATACTGACGGTTTGAAGCCAGAGAGCTAACAGCATCGTAACAACTCATTTTCCTTATATTGTCATTATACATCTATCTACCTTGGGACAGTGAGTTCCCCCATCATAAATACTTTCCATCAGTTCTCATAGAGCACCATATACCAACCATGCATGCATATTCTATCTCAATTCGAAGCAAACCAAATCCAAACCCAAACGCCAAAACGCACCAAAATGTACTGATAAAGTGATACGGTATATCCGCCAACACAAAACACGTCTCTACAGATACTCCGGCAAACCACTCTTGGCAAAGTCAGGAACATCCTTGTCGCAATTGAAGTCACGATCCCAAGGCTTCTCAGGCAAAACACCCGCCTTGAGGCCAGACTCATAACTCCACTGGTAGTTATTCTCCGTCTTCCATGTCCAGTACCACCACCCCCAGCCCTTCTCGAAACTGTGCATCTGTGCTTCGGCGAACATCTTGAGGAACTTCTTATACTCGTCGCTCCAGTCGCTAGGGTCGGCGTTGGCGCCACGACATGAACACTTGTCGTCCTTTGTTGGGCATCGAGGCTCCAGGATGGAAGTGTCCTTATTTCCGGTATCGTATGTGCCCTCCCAGCGAGTACCCCAGCCTACGCCGGTGAGATACTTTGCACAGTCTGTATCGGCTTGAGACCACTCGGCAAAGATGGTCGGCCCATAGCCTGTCGAGGGATTCATACTGATCTCAGCCTGCTCAGTCCAGCCGTCGCAAGCATACTCAACCTTCTCCTTGTGGGTAAAGTCGATCTGGTTCTCGTTGAAAATGACATACTGGTGGACATCAAGGACCATATCATCGTAGCCCGTCATCAAGCCTTGCCAGTTCTCAAGTCCCATGAATCCATCCCCAAACACCACGAGAGCCTTGATACCGTTCTTACGGACCAGCTTGTATGCATTTTCTGTCCACTGGATAACATCGCTTGTTTTAAGGCTGGTCATTCGAGGTTCGTTGGCGAGACCATAGTGGGTGATGATGTTCTTATAGCGAGGTTGAGCGAAGAACTTGGACAAACGGTTGTGTATATCAAGTGCCCGCTCTGCGTTTTTGCTACCGTCTTTTCCGTTGAGCCATCCAATGGAACCCCATCGACCACTGTGGTTCCATCCGTTTTGACTTCCCGGAATACCGTGCAAGTCCAAGTTGACTCGCAAGCCATACTTGCGGCACCACTCGATCGCACGGAGAAGATATCTCCAGGATGTTCGATACACGTAAGGATCACCATCGTAGACCTCGACGGCCCAGTAGTTGAAACCAATCCGGACGTGATCGAGACCAGCTGCTTGTATGTCCTTAAAGGTCTGTTCTGTGATGAACGAGGCATAATGTTTTTCGAGAGTTTCCGCAGCATCGGAACCCAGCTTCTCGGACAGAGTCCATTCATCAATGATGCCCTCCTTGGTATCATAATTGAAAAGGGATGGGCTGATGAAGGGTTCCAGATACAGCCATCCTCCGATACATACTCCGCGAGCAGGTTTCTTGGCATAAGATCCCCAGGGTTTGTTGAGAGGTGGGACATTGTCGTTGGCTCGGGCCGAGTCGTCCCAGTCATCGTAGAGACCCATGACGGGCAAGTCTCCCACCATTTGGTCAGTGAAAGTGAGGTTGAAATCGGTGGTTGACTTCCATGTCCAAGGATCCAGATATGTGTTCTGCCACTTCTCGGGTATCTCTGAATGATCCATCCCGTCCAGGTCAGAAGTATCCTCAGTTGAGTCGTCTGAGCTATCGCTGCTCCCTCCTCCTCCTCCTCCGCCGCCTTTGTTCTTTTTACTGACGACTACTGCCACAATGATAATGATGATGAGGACAACGGCACTCACACCGAGTGCAATCCCTGAATACAGTCAGCTTCTCAACCACAAATTCCACCGCACCACAAACTTACAGAGTTTCTTCTTGCTCTTCTTTGGCGGTTTTGATAGATAAAAGTCCTTCTCTTGTTCCACACTGTCCACACTCCCCCAACCACCCCGAAGGTGAGTCTTGGACCGTCCCTCTTCCATAATAGCACCGCTCACGACCCTTTTCTTCTTATGTTTGCCATGAGTTCGCGGCCTATCGGGATCTCGATCCCGATCT